>JAARMF010001975.1:0-30283 GCA_022844705.1 Toxascaris leonina
TGGAATTGAATAACATGATCCCGATATAAGCAATATAAGTTTATTGGTATTTATTGCGGCGATTTGATATTTCCTTTTTTTAAATGCACTTTGTTTATGCCGATTTTAATTTTAATTATAACAATAAATATAAGTAATGATAATGGAGTGCAGATGAACGAAATTTGCGCAAATTTTCTGAATTATTTATAGAGCTATGCAACGTAGCAGTCGTATCTCTAGAGCAGCTTACAACGGCGTTTTTTTTTGGCCAATTTTGACCTAAAGTAATAATTGTAATGGTTATGATAATTTGCCGTCATAGATCCATATGTTCGATGACAGGAATACCATTAACAGACATATAATCCTTCTCGCATCCCTCTCAATTCACATCATCAACAGAGCAATGCAGTCCATAAAGAGCGAATCGAAATGGGTTGCCGATAGTGGTATGAAAGCAACGTAACGTATGTAAGTAATCTAAACCAAACACAATATGGCACTCGTGGTGCATTGTGTGTCCCGCTACATCTGTGTTTAACTAACACCGGATGTGGCAACGTTTTTTCCTTCATTCTTCCTTTTATCAAATCTTCGGTAACATTATAGACATTTAATTCACTTAACATTCGACTTCAACAAACAGTTATTGCATATGGCTAATGTTTTAGATTTGTTGAGCACTTCAGTCGTAAATATTGAAGGGAATATCCTCAATGTAGTTGTTAGTTACGAGGTACAATTTAAGATGAAAGTATTTAGATAGTGGTGAAGGATGGAAAAGATAGATTATCTGGGCATGATAGGAAGATGGAAGAAAAGGAACTGAATACTTCGTTAATCGTCACGCTTCGGCTTTATCATTGCACTATGTAGAAAATGTTTTTGCTGAAGTGCTTCTTGCTTCAGCGGTCCGCTTGACCATTTCGCTTGTGATGCATCGTTATTTCTCGTTTGTCTGCTTTCGTTTACTCTTGATAGTGACTGCACTTTTTGTCACTTTTGCATTTATCTTTCTTACTCTCTCCGTTTCACTTTGCTTCCCAGTATCCTTCCTACCATCTACCCGTCTCCCGGCTTCACCTACCTATCCTCCATCTATCATCCTGATTTTATAATTTCGGTCGGAGGCACTATCATTTCCTTCATCGTTCACTATCGAATGTGGTTAAATCAAGAAAGTGCATAAGTTGGTTTGTGTGCTGCAATTGCACACTAGGAAAAGATGTTTTGAAGAGAGCAGTGATTTTCGTTTGAAGAGACATCATCTATTCGTAATGGATATTTTATTGATCAAAGCAAATTGAAGTAATTTTCAATTTTTATGTCCTCATTTAGCAGTCGTTTATATTTGTGAATAGCACTCAATATTCTAACTAACATCGATGTATTTTTCTTTATTTAAAAATAATGAAACATAATGCCTATAAGATGCAATTGACGCAATTATATCAATAATTGTTAAGTTTCGTTATTCACATAAATTGAAAGGCCATTGAAATATTGGTGGATATATAAGACATTTTGCGGTATTCATCCACAAATGGTTGCTAGTGAAGCTCGAATAAACAAAGTTGCGTTGACACCCGCTAGTCGATGGTCCATTGAAACGGCGGGTTGGCAACACAGCGGACCGGTTCCGAACGTTGCACAAACTCCACAAGCATTATTGTGTATGGGCAACTTTGAGGTGCCATTTTTACGCATTGCTCACTTTGTGTTACTCTGCTCATTTTTGGACTCGAATAACACTTAAAAAATGCCAGCAATTAAGGCCTGAAATTTGAATCGAATAAAACCTGAAATTGAAGCAACGGAAAATCTCTTTCAATTTTCGTTGCAAGGTTTATTACTCACTGTTTTTTCTTATAAAATATTGGAGGTTATAAAGAGGATCGCCGGATTTATAGAAATTACTTCGTGTTCTCGATAGCACGTTTGTGCGATACGTTGAACATTTAATTCATTTAACTTTTAATTAGATGCTCATTTTAATATTTATTATTAACTCGCACTCATATAACGCAACACTTCCTTATTTTTTCTTCACTCGTCGTCCTCCATAGTTCTTTAGATAGCTTCAGAGTTCTATTTGGCAAACATTTCCGATAGAAATTATTATGCTGATCACGAATTTGAAGTCCTTGATGTTTTAGCGTGTATCCAGCAATGCGAACTCTTCCATGATTCAGCCCAATCTTAACATATAGCTCATTAGCGCCATTAGCCATGCAGTAGTACCACGAGAGCTCTTATTTGTATAGTTCGATGCTTAGTGAGGTGAGGAGGGAGGGGAATGATAGGGAGGGGATTAGTTGTAGCTTATAAGTCATTTGTTATCGATGTCACGTCGCGGTCGCCGACCGATTCTTGCGTCGATAGCCACGCTGGTCGATGCGCTTTTCGAATCACTTTCTAGGCATTTATGTGGTTTGTTACTTATCCATTGGGCCAGTTTTCATGCACTCACCTTGACGCATGAGACTATTGTTTCTTCGGCTTGCAAAATTCCATTAGCAATCTCTTCTTGCCTTTCAGCTTTATATTTTTCATCGAGCTTTTTCATATATCAGTAGATCCATTTGTTCAGTCGTTGCACATCATCGAAATAGTTGTTGTTTCCGATTTTTGACATTAGTTAATATTTTAACACTTTTTTTTATCACACTGCATTTTCATCTCCTTGGAGGGGGGGGGGGGGGGGGGGGGGGGGGGGGGGGCAGTCGTTGCNAGTTAATATTTTAACACTTTTTTTTATCACACTGCATTTTCATCTCCTTGGAGGGGGGGGGGGGGGGGGGGGGGGGGAGGGGGAGGGGAGGGAGAGGCAGTCGTTGCAAATGCCATTATTGAGGAAGCATTGTTTTCAATCGTGATCATTCATGGACCACGACTGAAAACAAGTCGTGATGCTTAACACTTCGATACGGCCAAGACTGAGTGAAGAGTCACGTTCGATTTTCGTCAGTGATGTTCTTGGCGCTATTGGATTTTGCAATCAATATTTGACTCGTTGCATGTTTGAAGAACAAACAGAGTGTAAAGGGAAGAGGCAATGCTGCTACCTTGGCTACTTTGAGTTGACAGTAATGAGCCAATGAATTACTTCCAACGCTGAAATCACTTAGTCGTAGGTGGAGCAGTGACAGTTACCGAAGAATATTACAAAACCCCACCACCTCCTTTATCCAAAATAAAAATCCAACCTTCCTCCCGTTCAGTTTTTTTCATTGACAATACGTTTAAACAACCTTGTCATCGTTTTAATGCTGTGCTGTTCCTCCGCAGACTACGAGTTGGACGGCGTTCAAATCTTCCAGAAGCATCTATGAACTTCATTCGAAACTTATTACATGACCATATATATAAAATCTCTCGAAGCATCATAGAGACCACTGAAACGAGTAGCACACAGACAAAAAGTTAGCACTTTCATTTGATGGAAGCCCGATTGTGAGGTGATAATTAACCAGGTTATTACTAGATGCAATACCCGGCAACGTTATATCTTTGTTGCGTTGTGTCATGTCGATCCTTGTTTACTCTGTTTAATTTACGCCACTGAAAGTTTGATCTCAGAGAACTCTTTTTGCGGCTATCTGAATCAACTAACCGACATTTGCTTCAATCATTAAACAGTATGTGCTGCATGTTTATGTGAGTTTTATCTTCACACTCTTTTACTCAACTTTTTCACTCGTATTTGGGCAGACTTCTTCTAGCGCTATCATACTGATATGAGTGATATATGATTAGATAGAATGTGCCATTGAGAGTGCTGGTTATCATGCATCGTTGAATTCAGTGATCAAAATATAAACTATAAAACTCATTGGATGGAAGTATGTAGATTACTGCATTAGGTTGGAGCTCGTGAAGGTGTAAGTTGGAGCTTGTGATCTCTTTCCAATATCTTGTATGAACAAATTTTTTTTTTCTGATTTCCTGTCGCCAAGACAGATACGAAATGTCAGTCGTAATGTTATCAACGCAATTCATCAGCTGTACTACCTCTTACATAGTCTGGTTTATAGGCAAAGTGTATAATCAATAGTTGCACCGTAAAGAGTCTATTCCCACCTAATCTTTTGTTATAGGTCCCTTATATCTCGCCTTGTAGCCAAAAGGTTATGGTTTTTTATCGATAGCTCTTTTAATTGCTTAGTGTGGCGATCATTAAGAAAATTTGATGTTATGGACCTCTTTCATTCTATCACATTAAAGACAATCGAGCGAGACCAACAAGTGGACAACTCTGAAGTAGGATGGGAAACAAGCGAGAGGAGGAAGGAGTGGAGGTTGTGAGTTAGCGCAGAGAAGTAAACGAATTCTAAAAGTTTCAGCATACCTGTGTTTACCTGTTGTTACGTGTCATTATTTGTTTTTGTATGTTCAGTGCTTCTTGTCAGCTTTGTTGCTTACACCATAATCGTGTCGACTTTTTGCCAGATTCCTCTAGAGAACGGCAACGTTAGGATGAGACTTTTAAATGCCGTCCTATGAAGCAAAGTCAGTGACTCAAATAATTAATGTTCGTCCGTTGGTGTCAGCAGTAACGAATATGAGGTAAACGATGGAACCTTTCGTGTTGTGGGTTGCTAAGTCTACGGCGAGGTTTCTCGAAGAGATTGAGCATTAGTTCCGAAGATCACTGCTGGGTCCACGGAACTGATGTTGTTTTTATTGTGTTGCATCGAAGGGGTTTGTCATATAATGTCGAGCAATAGCCGATCCTCGATTATAACATGCTTCTTATCCTGAAGCAAGTGGTACTTGAAGTGCATTAGCACGGAAGCACATTTACATTTGTCACTATTAGATATGCGCATTACAAACGATCGAGCCAAATAACTTTTGCGCCACGGGCATTTGCGCCATGTTCCATCGAACGAATCTTTCAACTAATATGCGTTATTCATTTTTTATTGCAAATAAGTCACCTAACGAGGCAGTTGTTTGCGGTCGGCAGTGTTATTGATTGGAATGCAAAATTTTTTGATTCATTGCGAATCGTCTCGATCGTAAATGGAGGCGAATAAATAACATTTGTCTCAGCGATAAGGAAATCATCGCCCAATGACGTTGCGAAGAAAGAAAAGAAATTTGCATCGATGATTATGTGAAGTGATGCATCGTATATGTGCATATCAACTCTTCCTTCACTCTATATGTTTGCATATGAAAATACTGCAGTCCTCTTCGAATATTCTAATTATCGCACCAATCTGATGGGTTTTTTTTTTGCATTTTTCGCACTTTTTTTTTGCAATTTTCCATCTTTCTAATGGTATTCACANGCAATCAACGCAAATTTTATTTCCATCTTTCTAATGGTATTCACAAATTAGTGCTTCGTACAACTTTCGTTTTTTATTCGTTATCGACGTTGTTTTGAAGGGTTTTTTCTCACTTATGTATTGTCGATATATTATTTAGCAGCTGTTTAATTTTTCACTTTTTTGAAAGAAGAAAATAATGCATCATGCGGAAATTTTTCAGCATCTCCATTATCAATTTTGCAAATAGGATGGTGACTGTTTTTGTTTGTATGAAAATTTGATTGTTTTCCAACATTTTTTTTATGAATAAATAATTTTTCCGCTCATTGGATTTTTTTTTTTTTGAAATTTGCGTCATCTATTGAGTTTCAACTCCAACAATTCCAATAACTTTCAGCGATTTTTTTTGGAATTTTCACAATATTTTACGCAGTATTCAATAATTATGGCTAAATTGAATTTTCGATGTGAAATTTTGGGAGAAGTCACTAAAATATCCAAAATTTTCGCCACTTAAAGGGATTATTTTCCGTAGAAATAAGCGTAAATTTTGAGATACCAGTTTTTATGTGAAACTCCCTAAGTTGGTAATTTTGGTAATAGTTGGTAATTTTTTAACCGTCGACTTATTACCANCACATTTTGAGGTATCAGTTTTTATATGAAACTCCCCAAGTTAGTTCGTGATTTTTTAACCGTCGACTTATTACCATCCCACCGGTCTAGGTCGTGACATATTTAGCGCTAGTTAAGAAATAATTTCAATGGCCCGAGATTGCGTTCACTTTCAATCGATATTTTTTCTTCTCATTCGAGATCGATTTTTTTCTTATCTTTTCGTTGAAAATCTTTAGCAATATTTTTTATGGGAAATAAAAAAAAGACATCCGTTTTATTCATTAATAAAATGGAGGGAGAACTGCATCATTAATTGTTTTAATTGGGAATTTGATTTTCTCGTCTGCAAAAATAGATGCCGACGAGGCATTCATTAACTGAAATAAAGAGGTTTTCATTGGAATTCTCATTTAATGGCAAAAAAAAAAAGAAGAAAGAACATTACGTGGGCATATTCTAGCTAAGCAGTTGATCGTCTCTTCAACTCATCAGGAGAGGTATTCATCCTTACACAACACAACACTCAATGTTGNTTCTAGCTAAGCAGTTGATCGTCTTTTCAACTCATCAGGAGAGATATTCATCCTTACACAACACAACACTCAATGTTGTACTCATTTACGCTTATTTAAATGCCCATCACGATAACTGCACATCACAAAATAACTTTTATTGTTATCATATCATTAAAAATTTTTTTCACTTTATTTCTTTGCAAATAATGAGGTAATTGTCTTCGAAAATAGATACGATGTGAAATTTTCAGATAATTTCAGACGAATGATTTAAGAATATCACTAAACTATACGATCGTCGAAATGCATCTCTTAAATCCTTTCATCGTTAGTGTAATGAATGTCTTCAGTACTATTCCGTTTACACTGCAATACATTTTTATATTGTTCCGTTTCCGTGCGGCAATACGCAATGCCGTTAAGATTTTTTTGAGTCGGCATTCTAGCAGTTATTTGATGCATACGGGTGATCGATTCTGGTTTCGACGATCCGATTGATCGATATCTTTTTAGTGTATTTCATCGATCTTGGCAAAGTGAAGCTCGGTGATAAGAGTATTGCGTCAATCACGCATTGTATTGATTATCACAAGATTATCTCCCAACTTTCTGGCCTATCAACTATCGTAGCGCCTTTCCTGCTTCTTGATTCACTCGTCTAGAACCTCATTTTTGTTGATTCTCATCCTGCCTAAAGCCAATAAATTTGTACTTTTCGGTTGGTTTCCACGACTTTGTGTGTCTTTTTTTTTTGATGTTACAAGTTGTTGGCACAGCTTTACGTTTGTCGGTGAAAACGCACTAATATGTATTTCCCAACTATCGATGAATAAAACGTCGTTGTTGATGTTGTTTACATTGTCTGACAACGATTGCGCATCATTATTCGATTTGGATTCCTTCGCATCAAGAGGCCAATGTGGGAATTTCCCAACGGGATGAGGGATTGACAAATCACAAGAAGCCAATGGCACTCCAAGAATCTTTATTTTGAGCAAATTGCAAAAATTTCATAAATGCACTGAAATCGATGAATATAAAAAAGTGGGCAATTCGCCAAATGAGCGCTATATTTTCAAAGATGTCGTCTCTCTATCCAGACTATCAATGTTGCCTAGTTTGAGCTAAAATATTCATTGAGCCTCGTCGATATTTTACTTTTTTTTTATAATCATTAGACCAGGAGGGAGTCACCAACTGACGTTGCATTTCATTATGGCAGCAAAAAAGTGATGACCAAGAGGTTTATTTGAAATGTTTGGAATCAATTCGTTCAGAAGTAATTTTTATGGCGGAGAATTCATCGGAAGGAATCCTTTTTATTTGAGGCGAATATACTTATTGCTTCAAGAAAATTTCAAAAATTTTCGCACATATTTTTTCTCTAAAAATCTTGTAATCTTGGGCTCAGTCGACTTACCACTTACTAGGTTATTGGCCAAAATTGGAGTATTTATGCCGGCCATATTATATGGAGTGTCTAGATTCCATATGAGAGTATATCCGATTCTAACTCTGAGTTGACCGTTGATATTAATCTATCGCAAATATCGGCGTAGCTATTCCCCAAGATGAGTCCATTGGAGTTGTCCATTAAGTGTAGTGTATATTGAGATGTCGTGGAGATTCGTAGTTATTATAACCTCAAATCGAAATTTCCTCTGATTTAGAGTTTTTTCATCCAAATAATTTTTTTCGTGGATGTGATGTATTTCCACAAAAAAAAACTTTTTTCGGGTATTTAACAAGAAAATGCACACAGTTGGTATCGACGACGTACACATTTAAATATGGCTTAGTGGGGATGTTCTATTCACATTTCTTTTATGTGCTTTTTTTCTGCTTTTTCCATCGTATGATTGATTTCCTTCGAAATCTATAATTCCTCGATTTCGCATTCGATTTTCCGGTTGTATTTCCGGTTTGAAATGCTCTATAATCGGTTTATTTTTTAGCGCTATTATGAGAGAATCCAACCAGTTTTTAGTATAGAAAATTTTTTTCGTTCGATACTGAAAATTTGACGCTATTTTACGCATTAATTTTTATTAATCTTACTCTAAATTGAAAAGATTCGTCCTCTTTGATTTTATGACATTTGGAGTTTTAAAGAAATCGTTTTGTAATATTTTCGGCATATTTTCTTAATGAATTTCTCTTTATTCAACAATTTGTGTGCATAAAAAGTGCGTAAATGTAAAGAACGAATATATATAAAACATATGATAATATGGATTATCGGTTTTGATGGATCGGCATTCATGGACGGATATTAGAGGGTAGAGTGGTTATTTATTGTGAACGATCATCGGACGAGCATTTAGTGTCATTAACAATGATTTCGAGTATTTGCAAGAAGTAATTGTTTTTTATGTTGACAATATCAGAGCCTTCGCCTGATAAGCGAAGAGATCCGTGTTCGGCTTCCGACTGATTTCCCAACGGATCGCCCGAAGGCTGACCACCAGACATCCCAAAATCTGATTACAACAGCCATGTGTGTGCATGGTTCTATGTTTTTTTTTTTTNTATGTGCATGGTTCTATGTTTTTTTGCTTTTTGTTTTGTTATTGTTATGTCTGTTGCTTATAAATATTCAAACAAATCTATAAGTTTTCCATATTTATATCGAGAAATTAGCGCAGTTATATATAAGTTTATTTGTATATAATATGCAAGTGAACAGCTTATGACATCCTCATATATATTCAGATTTCTTATCGAGTGAATAGAAAATTCTAAGAATATCTGAAATTGTTTCAGTCTTTTCCTTCTAACCGGATCACGACGTATAGCGTTAGAGTCGTCTGCATTATCAGACAAACCTNGTCTACATTATCAGACGAACCTTAAATGTATTAAATTCTAATTTCAGCGGTTGAAGGAGCATTTTTGACGAAGAGTTAAAGCAATCAGCTCACTTTCTGAAGAGGTGAAAGAAATCGGAGTGGAAAATGAGTTGGTTGGGTGAGCTGATCGAAAAGAATAGCTCAGACCCGAGGCAGCGACTTGAACTCGGACAGCAGATTCTCGCACAGCTTCAGACCTCTAGACTGCCTTCTGATTCGACGCTTCTTAACGACTTTTGTGATCTCATCGTTCAGTGGTTGTCCGCTTCGAATTTTAAGGTTATTTCGCTCGTTGATTATTAGTGATATATTTTGGCGATTGTTTCTTAATGTCTTATTCAGTATGAATATATCGGTCTTTATTTTCCTTGTCTGAACTTTCCCTTCCCCTACTCCTCTCCCTTCCCTCAAGAAAGATCGGAACCCTAGCTCCAGTCCGGCCGTTCCCATATGCACAGTTAAAGTTTCGTTCCGTGTGAGGATAGGAGGAAGGCGTAAACGAATTGTTGTTTGTTTGCAATATGTGTATAGTTCAACAAACGCCGGCCTTGTTCTTTCATAACTTTTTCAACAAGCAGGTAATTGGGTTAACTTCAGAGGTGATGATGAGGTGTGCTACAAGCATTTCTTTGCAGGTAGCACTATTAGCGGTAGAGATAATCGATGTTGGAATCGAGGTCTCAGGAGATGTTTTGTCGCCTTATTTAGTGGAACGTACATCGGCGCTCGTTGAACGACTGGGCGATTCGAAGCAAAGTGTTCGAGAGGCTGCTATTCAGCTTATAACAACTATAGCTAATACACCGCATTGTAGTCCTCAAGTAAGCTTAATCACAACAATTCAAAATTTCATCGATGTTTAAGATGTTGAGAAACGTCACCAATAGTTTTCTTTCCCTTCAGAAAATGCGGAAGTTTCCCGAAATATAATTAAGAGGTTTGCAACGATGCTTTCAAGATCTCCGTTGACATCATTAGGAGACATCCTTATAAACTTATCAGTGAACAAAAGATTTTTCGTTCTTTCGTCATATTTTTATAGGTAAATCGATATCATTCAACAAATGTGTTATCAGGATGACGCTCAAAATCTCTCAAAGGAATCAATCTTATCTTTAAAACAATTTTTTTTTTTAAAATCTATTTCCTTCGCATTGACTTCAGTCCTTAAAGATTAAACTATATATATTATTTTATGTGCTTTTTGCAGAATTCTTTTTGCGAAGCACAATTATTGACGTCATATCCGCAAATTTATGTCTATACATATATATCCCTTGTCCACTCAATTGTTTGGCTTCGAGAATCATTTAAAGCAAAGCATCAAAAATTGATGGATATATTGATGAAAATTGGAATCGCTTGAAATTTGAAGTAGCAAGGTTCAAGTACCTTTACATCCTCGCCACTTATTTCTCATTCACCTATCCTTCCCATACTTTCAACAACCTTAACAGTCATGTTTTTCATGCAGTCTTATTATCAACATCAATCAAAATAAACTCCATATACCATTCAAATAAGATTTTAAACGTTTCCTTCGAAAATCACTTCAATAATTTTTTTCACTCTTTTTGAAGAGTTATTCGCATCGAATGAATTTTTAAACACCGCCATATCATTTAAGTCGCAAATTACCTCAGTTGGAAATTGTTATTCTCGAACGGAAATTTCTTTGTTTTCTTTTTCTAGATTAGCTATTCTAGCTTCCGGCATTGTAATTTTTTCACGAAATGCTTCTTGTATAAGATTTGGTATGTTATCGCGAGAAGATTTTTACCTCGACAAGCAATATAGTATCTAGTGAATAGGTCCCACTCAAGAAAGTTTAGTTTGGGCAGTTATTTATTTCGTAAGTAGCATTTTCTAAGTGGAGAAAAATGGTGCATTTTGTGAGATAGTTGTGATTTAGTCTGTTTGTTTTTTCGAAACTTGTGGCAGAATACCTTGCTTAATGTTTAGAAAATGAAGAACAAGCAAAAAAGCGCGCCAGGAAAGTTGACACGGTTTGTGCTTTTTTTCAATCGCTATCATCCGAGCAAGTGCTCCATACGTGAGAAGAAATGGTAGCAGTACTACGTCGAGTTTTAAACTTGCTTCAACTTTTTGTTCAAAATAGATGTTTTGGGGGTTGATGGGTTCCACGAAAGATACAATAAAAGTAAAGGTTCGGCTTTGATTATACTCATGAAATTCCATGACTCCAACTTCATCGGTTCCCAATTTGAGACTGAGCAGACCAACATAAGCATACATGCTGGACACTGTCATAATTCACTTTGCAAAGGTATATAAGAGCTGACAAAGATGGAGATTGTAAACAAAGAAAACAAATGGAGAAGCATATAAGAGGAGCTGGCACAATGTGCACTTTTGTGTTCCACTTCTTCGGCCGGTCATCATCAACAAGTAATTAATATGCGAAATGCTGCTTGCACATTAGGATTGGCATCTCGTACGGAAATGTAAACGGCTTATTTTCCCCAACAAAACAGACGTGAGGTGAACAACTGATCGATATTAGATGCATGTAAAATTCTTCCTATCGTTTGGTGTTTCTACCTCCTTTAATTCAATGAATCTGATTTATGAAACGGATGGTCATTTCACCTGTCGAATGATAGACCTATAACTCTTTCTTGGAACTCTCGGACAGACAAACAGACAAACAATCAGATGGACCCAGACGTGTGTGGTCAAACGCGAGGTCATTGCATTTGTGCAAATGCATATAAAATTGCTATTTGACGATAAGATTATCCATCGGAGGAGGGAGTTTTATGAGAAATATTTATATTAAATGATCCGAAGCGGAATATTCAACGAAAATAGGACATCAGTTATCGTTTTGAGGGGCGTTTATGGGAATCGTCGAACTAATGCAGCACAAAAGCGAAGTTTTTATTGAAACGATTTGGCAACACAATGCGAGCACACTGTGTTAATGGGCTATTTAAAGGCGATGCACCGCAGCATTGCGGCGCTATTAACAATCGCTCACTTCATGAGTTGTTTCTCTTTAATTTTGGCCGCAATTCAATTGAAACTCAAATGTGATTTGGTGGGATTAAGTCAAGTGGATAAACCACAATGTTTGCGGAGTCGGGGTTTTTTGTTTTTCCTCTTGCATAATTTATATCATCGACGGGGCTTATCTTTTGTAGCAATCATGCTTACTCATATAGCTCTCATCGATCCTTCACCTCTGGAGGCTCAATTTTACGGTCTTAGGAGACTGCAGTTTTGGCTCGCATTGTTCTAGGGTTAGAGTGGAGGGGGGAAGGAAGAGGGGAAGGCGGGAGGGGAGAGGGAGAAGGGAAATGAGCGGCATAGAATGATAAATTGCAAAAGTCTTCAGAGCGATTGTTTTTCCATTGAATGGCTTTCTCAAAATAGACGACTAATGATGCTTTCATTACTATGCTGAGGTGAAACTCATTAAATGCCATACAACGTCGACTTTTTAAAATATTTTCGACAGTTTTGATTTATTATGACCTTCAAATTTGACATTCGATTGTCGACAAATTTTCATTTATGGTGATTGATGAATATTATTTTCTTTTGTCACTGACGGAATAATCAACAAATCTTTAGTTTTCTTTATTCGAAAATCATATTTATTAGATTTTACTCATAAGATTTGTTAATCTATAAAATATTTGCAGCAGAACATTGTCAAAATGCGATGAGAGGGAAAGGATGAGGGTGGATGGGAAGGAGTGAGGAAGTTGGGAGGCAACCTATGAAAAGATCGCTTTTATTCCTATGTGCATAGGAGTTCAGGAAAATGCGCCGATCCGAATAGATCTCATTTTTTAACTTTCTTGGACACAATGAGGATTTTTCCAAGTCTTTAAAATCGCCTTGGCATGCTGTCTGGCTCTTTTTCTTAGTCTGAATAAAAAAGAATTGTAGAGGCACTTTTTGCTTATCTTTACAAATATTTCAACTTAGAGCCCACTGTAACAATGAAAAAAGACTCGCAGGACGGATATTCAGATCAATTTTGGGTTTGACTCGAAGAACTGATCCCATATCATTCATTCTTGACGTGTNNNCCTCTGCTATTTCGTTGTTTTTTTTTCGGAAAAGTTCGGACGTCCAACGAATTTTTTTTTGTGGATAATTCAATTTCCGTTTGTTTTCAACGATTATAATTATGTGAATATTCGTGCTGTCGGAGAATATTCCGTTGAATATGCTCATCGACATCTTTTTTCCCATGCGAACATCGCTGCGATCCACAAAAAGTTCACTGAAGTGTCCAGACACTCTCGAGTGATTTTTTCTCATCGACTCGAAGTTTGTTAAAACGATCGAGAGCATTCGCCGTTCTATTGTGCTTCTCTCAATCTCATAACAATTCTTTCATCAGGCAGCCATCTATCTTTTCCAAAAAAAAAAATAAAAAAATAAAAAATCAGCACATCACCTTTGGAAGGTTAAAACTCTCATTGTCACATTTTTCTATGAGTGAAAAGATAAAAGAAAAAGAAACATTCAATTATTTATCGCAATAAATCCGATGAATCTAAGTGGTTGAAAACTAACCGCCGTTTATAGGTCTTCCATCCCCTAACTTAACCTTACAGTCGTAGAATTAGCGGTAAGATTACCTTCTATAGTACCATATATCGTCCCTACTCCTCGAAGGTTCTCAAATTTTGGGCAGCCTTGTACTTTTTTATTCCGATTTTACAGTGCTAATGAAACTCAATTTGTAGAGGTCAATCAACAAAATATTTTTATTCGTCGACATTGATAACCTTTTTTAATCGATTAAATGAATTATCCAAAGCTGATACGATATCCATCATGATGGCTTCTTCCATTCTTGTATAGAAACAATCTCATAGCGTCTATTGTATTTCCTATTTACGAATCTTGAGGCTTATATCATTCTCGATCTTTGAAAAGCAAACATAATAGAGAGGGAACTTGCACGAAGAATACCTACTTGAGCATTTGCGATTTCTAAACGAATATATGTAAAAGAGAGAACTCGAGAACTGTTTTATTATATGGAAAGCGGAGCAATATATTCGAAGATTAGGTTCATATTCGGAAGAGGAGGAGGAGCTCGAGCTGTTTGTATCTTTTCGAAATCGCTGCATATTTAAGCGTGATAGAGGGATGCTATAAAGACCCACTGGGCTTATAAAATGTCTATTATGCAATAATAATTCCCTTAGTCTCATTTCTCATTGTATACTTGTTCCTGACCGTTCGTCCATTGATGGATACTTGAGTATATCCGTCCATCCGTCGATTTATATTAACGTGTATCAATTTGTTCGCCTGTCTCCACTTGCTTATAGACTGAATTAGCAGTGAACCGATTGAATTGTTGCTAAACTTTTTTGCTAATTAAATTTTTATTATTTGCAAGGAGAAAACTTCCTTTAATGAACGAATATGCATATTTCTTCGAAGATACCACTCGAACATTCAGGATTCAAACCGATTTTCCATGATTTTACTCCCTCAAAAACTCTCCAATCGAATATTTCCCCATGTAAACATTGAAGAAATTCTTTGTGCTTAAGAGATCCGAGGTGAAATGCAATGAGGCGAAGCAGTTTCATGACAGTTTTATGTTTTCAATCAACGAAATACCATCAATAAAACATTTACATGAGTGAGCATTCAAATTAGCATAACCTGCTTAGCTATTTTGACGTTTATATCATCGATAGAGATTCGTAATGACACCCGCATCTTTCTCTCATTTGCCTGCTCTCTGAAGGCGTTTTTTGCCGAAATTTCTGTGAATTCTTCTCATGATGATGTCATATTACGGATGACGAAATCTCAGTGCATATAAATGTTTACATTTTTGTTCATGTCCACTAATTCCAATGAGCAAGAAGGAGTAGTATAGGTCAGGATTTTAAAATTTGATCGTGTAATCTCGTTGAACAGCTCTATTAACTTTTTATTTCTGATGATCATCTTCGTGGATTCTATGCAGAAGTCTGCTCTTCTGAGAATGCTAATTATCCGAATAAATTTACAATCTTCCTTATAAAAAAGTCTACAATTTAAGATTCTGATAGATATCTGAGGTGAATACAGAAATTATTTACATTCGTTCTTTCCGTTATCAGCATATAATTTACATCGAAAGAAATTCTAAGTGAGCGATTGAATGGGAGACTCTCTTTAGAAAAATTTTTCATATGTTGTCAGTCAGTCAGTCTATTTGATGAAATTGTAGAAAGCAACTATCATAGGCAAATATATACCTTCAAAGTATTTTTAATGGGAAAAAAGGATATCAACAAAAAGAGATTATACGAGAATAATGAAGATATATCACATCAATGAGGTGATGTTATCTCATTTGCAGATATGTTCCAAATGATTGCAAAAAAAAGTTTAAAGAATGAGGAATTAATTTATTGGGAGGAATGGAGTTGAAACAACATACTTTGAATGGGGAAAAAAGGAATGAAAACTTTCCACTAAAAAAACGGGCAGTTCCTATCCGTTCGAATCGATTATGTAAAGGCAGTAAGCAAATTAGATGATCACTACATTCGGCTATTTATTCAATAGAAACATTTTGCAGCTTTGGAAAGTGATGAAAACGATGTTAAAAAGAGATGAATCGTAATATGACTGTAAAGCAAACATCGAGAAAGTTGTTAAACTTTGCTCAAGGACGATTCTTGAAGAGTCGTTTATTGTTAGTGCAATTGCGTTTTTGCCACTCTTTGAAGCGTCTTTCAAATTGTTGCGCTTTGAGAGATACTCAAAGCATTGAAATATTTGCTTCGTAAGTTCATTGTGATAGTCATCTTCAGAATTTAGTTACCTTACCGACACAACCGAAGAAATGTACCAACCGGGTGGTACAGTGTGTACTTTCAGCTTGAATGCTAACGTTAATTTCATATATAAACATTGTTTGTTTTCTCTGAAAGAGAGAGAGAGAAAGAGCTGCAAATAGGGCAACGTGCTTAGGAGGAAAAGGTTCGAAGCAAAAGATCCAGAGAGCAGCGATGATTCCAATTGATATTTTTCGCTCACTGTTCTAATTACAATTTATATTCTTTAAGTTCGCGTTGAAATCACATATAGATTTTATCTCAACAAAATTGTTCTATAGATTTCTTTGCATTAAAATTTTTAGAAAATTTGATTTTAATGGAGCAAATGAAATAGAAAGGGAATATAATAAGATAATGGAAAATAAATACCGCAAATATGCTGAAGTACCATATCTTAGGACTCGCTTAACGAAATGCCCTTATGTAAAAGTTGTGTAATACTTCTTTTTAGATAGCTATATAACTGCCGTTTCACAGCATTATTTTTGAGCTTTTTCAATGCATTTCAAAAACTTTTCATTGCATTATTTCATGAAATCTCCTTTTGATATAGTCATTAACGAGTTGCGAATATTGAATTTAATCGCCGTCATCACTGACAATATATTTGCAACTTCTTATTGCAGACGTTATTGCAATAAATGGAACAATGAATACCAAAGTCATATGTTATTGAAAGACTTATAATCGAATAATTAAATGAAGTCGATATTTTCTCATGGAAATGANGAAGTCGATATTTTCTCTTGGAAATGACTACGAATGAGATGAAATTGTTGTTCAGATAGTGCTCGAGAAGATCTCACCGGGTCTAGTGCATCGACAATGGCTAGTACGTATTGGAGTGATGCAAGTTGTACGCAACATCCTTGAACAGCAGTTAGTCTTTAATTAGCTCTACTTTTTTAATTACTTTTTTTGATTACTTTGCACTAAGTAATCAAGGCCTCATTTTCATTGCTGACGACTTCTTTTCACTGAGGACAATATTGACCTCCTTTTATAACTTGAGGTAAGGAGTATAAAGTTTGCTAGTATAGGAGTATAAATCTGTGTTAACATTTTTCTTTACATCCTGTTTTCCTCTTCTGCTTTTTTTTTGTTATTTAAATTGATTTGGTTACTGGGCTTCTATTGCAATGGCTTCAAGACTGTAGCCAGAAAAAAACTCAAGGGGGAGGAGATCATAAGAGAAGGCATTCCCTCTCAATGAGGAGGAAGAAAGGATGAGCAAAGAGAGTGAATAATGCTAAAAGCTGTTGCAAATTCGCATTTTATAATGTTCTAAAAGGCCAAAAAATTAACGCAAAATACATCCGATTGGCGATTTCAATTAATGCATACTGACAATGCTATCGAAATTCCTGGGAATGAGAGCGATCACCACCTCATCCACCGTTCTCCTGATTGGCGCATTTGACGCCTAAAAATAAATAATTTTTTAACACTTCTTACATTCCAATTTTATTTCACCATTTCCATTTCCAGTTACAAAGAGGTGGAATTTACGTATTGGGCATATTAATTGAATGGGATATCCTTGCAGTGATCAAACCATCAAGTTTTACCTCAAAATCTATGAATATACCAAAGCGTTTCTTTAACTTCGCTTTGAGCATATATATATATTATAATCTATCAAACAGCCTCCAAGAAGCCAACGTTTTAATAAAAGCCCTCTAGCACAATATCCGCTTCTGTGAGCAAGTATTAGAGTGAGTTGGTGAATCAATTAATCAATGAAAAGAGCATGTACAACTCGGTGACAACCCGAAGATAAATTAATGTTTCATTAAGTCTTGAATATTTTCTAGCATTGCTTTATCTTTTTCTTCAGTAAGCTTATTTCCGTCCTTAGCGCTTTTATTCGCAAATATGCGGAGGGAATTTAAACGGCATTTATTTTCTTCCGCTAGAGCGTGAGTATTTTGCATTTTTTATGGTTCCATCATTTTGCAGTAATTTTTTATGATTTCTGAGCGAAGAAAATATCTTTAACGATAGCCGATTTCATTCCAATTTTCTTTCTTATTTTTTGCCCATTTTCGGATCGTATTTTCGCAAACTCTGTTTACCTTTATTTTGCAACTGTTTGGGATGCATCTTTCCGAAACAGCGCATAAATGGGGTGGAGTGATTTTACCGCAAGCAGTGCAATGATTCACAAAAGGAATGTATCTTTTGATAAGCAAGTTCGCTCCTAAATAAATAAACATCGTTTAAGTGGTGCAATACCCTTTCAACACCACATTTCCGCTCATCAACGAACATATTTGCTAGATTGGTGCCAAAAACGCAAAAGTTGTTTGATCTGAAAACGTTTTGCACCGAATATTGTATTATGGGAAAAATTTTACAACGATGTTACTTGAAGATTACTAGTTGCATGAAGTGTTTACTACTGTATTTACTACCACCAACAATCGAAAATTGCATGATTCTTAACTTGTTACCCCCCCCCCCCCTTCTCCACCTCTCCCCCCTCTATCTTCCTCACTCCTCCCCTCGACTGCCTATTGAAAAAGCCTTATTCTAAAATATGTTTAAATAATTTCTCATTAGTTGCTAGCTTATAGCCTCATACATACTTCATTAGATGTATTTTCGGAATGATTTCTTAATAAGTATTCATAATATCTCTCTGTGTTCATTGAAGAATAGAGATTTTCATGAATTGATTGCTTTCATCGTTTTATTTGATATCATATTTTGGGATACTGAATTTGAAATTTATAATAGATGTGATCAATTTTTACGTTTTAAAGTGCATTATGGTGGATTGCATAAATTTTTCTCATTCAATTTACGAAACGATTTTGAAAAAAAATTTCCATTAAAACGGAGTAAATTTCACTAAAATATTACGCACCTCGCATGAATTCTTTATTTAAATGACACTTCAATGAAGGATTCTTTTATGTCGAGTGGTCATAAGATCGCATGAAAATAAAGAAAGAATAGATAAAAGAATAGGAGTGAATAGTTTGCAGTGTGAGGAATAAATAAAGAATAGCGATGATTTGTTAGGAATAAGACTAATAGATAAAAGAACAACGATCACTTTGTTTAATATAGATAAAAGAATAGGGGAGTTCTTTTTTTATGACATTTTATCATTTTATGAGCGATCCAACAATGAAACTCTTCCCAATATAAACGTACAATTGATCGTTTAACACAATCATTGCTAAAAACAATTTTTCTAGTACATGTGTTATTACCATTCATTATGCTCTTAGAACTTTTGCTCAGAAAAAAAAAAATCAACGCAGCTGTTCGGAGAGGAAAATATCGATGATTCATTCATCGTCGATCGTTTGTCACTTGAAAGAATTTCTGGAATATTTCTCGAGAATCGGGAATGTTGCCCGAGAATCGGGAATGTTGCTTGAGAAATTCTTTCATTATTTTTTCTGGCAAAATCTTTGTAAAATTTACTCCATTAACGAATGCATCGAATTCATCGGCGATTATTGATCGATGATATTTTCAAATAAAAGAACTGTTCGATGTTGAGAGATGGAAAATTGCTAGAATATAGTCTTTTCCATTATTGTCGAATCTCACAATAATGGAAAGAAAGTTTTCTGAAACGTTTTCAACGATGTTGTTCAGAATCCTCTGATAGTACAGTTGTTTTAATTCACAATGAACCGAAATACATAAATTCTGAGTGGATTGGCCCTATATGAATAATTTTTTTTTGAAGTTGACAAAAGTATTGTAATTCACATCAGTAAAATCACAGGTGAAGAAAGCTTGTGAAATAATCTAAACTGAACGAGCTTCACAGCTTCTTGACTCATCCATACAACGTTGGCGTTGTTGGTGTATTAAGAAGACGAAGGCACATTTGGCTGCGTCATTCGCATGTTGTCCTTGGAGCAAATTGCTGGCCGCTAGCTAAGGCGATTTCGTACAGCGATTTTCATGGCACACCCCATTTAGTTCATATACGCTCCTTATCGGCATTCCTATTGCTCCATTACTTTTCTTTCATGCAACGTTCATTGATTACGTGTAATTGTATATTCGTTTCTTTGCAGTTTTACCGCACTTTATGAGGGTTTTTTTCTTTTTTCGCTTAATTTATTATTAAATCATTTATGTTCAACTAAAGTTATGTAAATTATTAAATCAACTAAAGAATCTGACAATTCGAGNTTATTAAATCATTTATGTTCAACTAAAGTTATGTAAATTATTAAATCAACTAAAGAATCTGACAATTCGAGTGTAGTTATATGTTGAATATAATAAAAAATATCGGAGTGCTGTATCAAGTGATGTATAAAATAGCGGAGCTATTTATCAGTTTTCGTAAAGAATGCAAAAATAATCTTTCATTTGTAATATAAAATGTGGCAATCATCCATTAAGAAGTATAATCTAAAATACCAAAGTGGCGTGTTAAGTTTTATATGAAATATTGGACTAATCTATCAATTATCTTATAAAACATGAAGGTAATTTATCAAATGTCCTATAAAATACCACTTGTTTCCGCTCGGATGGCTCATTTCTGATCGGCTTCTGCTAAAGCTTTCTCGTTTATAGGCACTAAGCTCATCGATTGGTGGATTTCCCACCGTCAAATGTTAATTCATCGGATTTTGCAGAATCGGATTATTGATTTATTAAGTGAATTATAATAAATTATGATAATTTGCAGTAATTCTATAGCAGCGTTATATTTGCAGTAAATTTGAAGTGGAGGTACAGATCAATCGAATAATCCCGACACTGTGCAAACTGATGGGTGATCCGAACAGTGAGGTACGTGAGGCAGCCGCTAATGCGCTTGTCAATATATTCTGCCAACTTGGTGAATCGGTGCCAAATAGTATCCACAAACGGCAACTCATTCCCGAATCCAAGTGGGTTGATTTACTTTATTTCTTGATTTTAACGTACAGAAATACTTCGTTAATTGCGGAAAGTATGTTTATTTTTTGATGAGAATGAGTTAAGCAGTAATTTCTGCAATCGTTTTTATGAAGAACCACTAGCAAAATTCGTCATAAACTGGCCATTTTTATGGAATTTATGTCAGTGTATGATTTTAAAAATTTTGACTCCTATATGATTTTAAGTTTTTTTCCGACAATGTTTGGAGCATTAATCATAAATGCTTTTTACCATTATCGCTTATCACAAGCATTTCTCATTAGAATCGTTTCTTTGGAAACAAATTAACACATATGCTGGAGTTTTATTATTTTCTAATTTTCAGAAACTCTTTTACTAAGAACTTTTCGTATATGAATTTTTCTTTTGTATTTTCACAAATCACCTTTCCATCTGGATTATTCACCATTAAAAGTTCTGCATTCATAACTATGAAAGTAATTGACTATATCGACAGTGATAGTGTTATCTTCGCATTTGTAATGGTTAAATCTCCCATCATAAACTTTCAACGGGAAAAGTGCAATGCAAACGTATATATTGTATTAGTAGTTACCATCAACGTAGTACACCATTTTGTGACGTAATCGGACACTTACTAAGATGGAAACAAAGTGCTGCTAATTGCGGTGAGCACATTAAGTGCCATCTGGCAATTGCTGCTTGTGTCGTTCGTTGAGGTCGAGGAAGCACATCAGCATTGCATTCGCCTATATGCCCATCTTATCGCAGATCCACTCTTGACCGCACATATCAAGGTCATCCACCCACTCTGTCTAATGAAAACAATCTACGCTATTGCATATTCTAGAAGTTATTCATTTTTCAACGCATCTATCACCTCACGCAGTGAGTATTCCATTAACGAACAATCTGTGCTATTATCTTTTATAGTAAAATTTTTATTAATTTTTTGCGATATTTAAATAATACTTTATTCATTTAATAACGTTGATTGCACTTCAAACTCAATAATTAGATAAGTGTCAATATTCATTCAAAAAACACAATTGCAATAGGATCGAAGATTATTCGCATTCATAAAACACGCAGTTGGCTGTTACTAGTTGTTCGTATTTCCTCTTGAATTCAACCTTATATGCATCTAGNACAGTTGGCTTTACTAGTTGTTCGTATTTCCGTTTGAATTCAACCTTATATGCATCTAGCAAATTTGCGTTCTGCAAAGCGCATTATGTCCGTATTATGTCTATAAGTATATATGCAAGTCCACCTTTATTTATCTACCTTTCTGCTACTTTCAGCTGGAAACCATCTCTGTTAGAGTTACGAAATTTGATAAGTTTAATCCATATTATAGGTGGGATAAGAGTTTCCATATGTCGATTCTTATAGTTTGATGCATCTCTTTCAATAAGAGTGATGGACATATGAATGTCTCTTCAAAATTTGCACGCATTTTGCAAGCGATTGAGTCGGAGTTTTTACTGCTCTGACAACTCTTACAACCACTCGGTTGGGAGAAAATCTTTTGCGAAAAAAAAANCACTCGGTTGGGTGAAAATCTTTTGCGAAAAAAAAAAAAGTGTTTATGGGACAATGTCTTTATTACACGATCGACGGCCGATCTCTAACGTTCAATTCGCTCAACAACCTGATACTTCACTTCTCTTGTGTTTTTTAAAGTTTATTTTTGCACTAGGGCATTATAACAACGTGATGTCTGCGAGTATGTGTGTATGTCTGTGTCCGAAGCTGCAGTTATGAAATATGATAGGTCCACAGCATAACACAGACCAACCACCATAGTCTCTATCGTATTCCGTTCTCATCGTTCAACGTGAAGCAGTCGACGTTTCAAGGTGAAAATAATTTGCACTTTTTTTGCACTGACTGAATATTCACTTCACGTCGNTGTCCGAAGCTGCAGTTGTGAAATATGATAGGTCCACAGTATAACACAGACTAACCACCATAGTCTCTATCGTATTCCGTTCTCATCGTTCAACGTGAAGCAGTCGACGTTTCAAGGTGAAAATAATTTGCACTTTTTTTGCACTGACTGAATATTCACTTCACGTCGGTCAGGTCAAGGACAAAGAATTCAACGTAAGATTTATATGAGTAATGTGTTCAGCTGAAATATTCAAGTATTACTCCACTTATTGTTGCTAATACATGAAGCTGGTCGGTCAGCTAGGAGGAGACANTATGAGCAAAGTGTTCAGCTGAAATATTCAAGTATTACACCACTTATTGTTGCTAATACATGAAGCTGGTCGGTCAGCTAGGAGGAGACACTAAAGCACATTTTGCACTAGCTTCTTTGATACTTTTTTATAATTACGTGATCCTTAATCAGGTTGAGTGGTAATTGGATGAGAAGAAGATAGAGGGCATTACTTACCTCATTTCAAAGTTTCAATATTAGTGTGCTATAGCGCCACTGAACAAAAGCATTGAATAAAGTTGATTCTTGTTTAAAAACTGCACAATTTGATTTATTTGTGGTCAATTGTAAAATTTCGGAAAAAATTCAGTATTTATTCCTTTCAAAATGGTTAATAGAATTGCNNNCTTGGCAGATTTACATTTGAATAATTCAATCAAAAATTTCGCTTTCGAAATTTTTACAAGAAATCACAGAGAAATTTGAGTGAAATTATTTTTTATTAGTTGATTTTTTTTGGAGAATTTATGAAATTGATTGCTACGATGAATGAGATTGGAGAATTTATAGAAGGCTGAGGTGAGATAACTGTAAGCTAACGTGGAATATAACGTTGCATAATTTTATGTTCAACTAATATATACACTACCGATCGTATTTTATGCATTAGATGAGGCATTAATGGTGAAATATTACTGATGAAATGAGATTTAAAGCTCAAATCTATCANNNCAATCTACATCCCCCTCACCCATCTCTCAGTTATTCTATTACTTCCTTAACCGTGCAATAAGGAACATGCGAACGATTCGGCTATCAGGAAAGGTTCGCAACATTTTTCAATATTAATAGAGAATCACAGTTACGAGCGTATAAATTGAATGGAATCAGAAAATATTGAATGTGGTGGTGCATTTTTCTGTTGACAGCTAAAGGTAAACGATATTTCTATAGAAAATAGCCCACTAGAAAAAATGTTTTATATAGATCGAATGGATGAAATTTTCGGATATTTCGAATTCTAAGTGTTTTATTGTTTATTTTCTAATTTTTGCTAATTTTTAAAAATAGAGCTTTTTAAAATTTCTTTGGTGTTTTATCTATTTGTACAATGCTCCGATTGTTTTTTTTTTGATTGCATAATTTATGAGCAGAAATATGTGCGAAATGTTGCAAAGTGCTGTTGTTGAAATGATGTTGCAAAAAAAGAAGTATTGTAATGATTAGTGCTGATCACATGTTCGAATTTATGCAATTTATTCTACTTCTTGTGGGGGATATAATCCATCAATCTCCCAGTTCCTAGTCTAATTTTACCTAAATCATCTCCCCCCTCCCCCACATTATTTCATCTACTGGAAAATNTTAATTTTACCTAAATCATCTCTCCCTCTCCCCCACATTATTTCATCTACTGGAAAATGAGCACATCCAACAGGCTGTTTAATTTGCATACACATCATTCAAACAACTTCCTTCAAAGAGTTCGACTGCAATTCTCTTGTGAATTAAGTGTTTGCAAATAATTTGTGGATGGAAATCGAATCATCAGCCTACTGTGGAAGTTCAATTCTAGTGTTTTATATTATACATTCAGAGAGATTTTAATTGGCAACGCCATACGCTGTTCCACTCGTCTTGTTGATTATAAATCACAGTGATAGCTTGGACAATTCAATGAGGGTTGGACGTTATTCAATTAGTTAATTTCGCTTCTCATAGGTCTCGTTTGATAAATTTTCTCAGCAGAGGCAAACATTGCTAAAGAGAGTGGCATAGGAGTGATAAGTATTTCTAGAGAGTAAACACTTTTGAAAAGAGAGAGGGAGCAAGGGCGGAGCTCTGCAGGTTCTCTCAGAAAGGAAGGGGAAGGTCAAGCGAAAAATTTATGTTTCGATAGCCAGCTGAGAAAGGCTCAGACCAGAAATGACTGAAGAAAAAAAACAAGTCACGAATCTTTCAATTTTTTATGACCCCGTTGGAATTTCCTCACATATTTGATTGCTCACAAGCCAGAAAGTATTTCTATCTGGAGCCAAGGGAACCGTAAAGTAACCAGCAACGCCTCTCTTCCTTTCTTCATTTTATACTTTTCATTCCTTTTCTTCTCTCCTCTTTCTCCTGCCGTTAAATGATACTTGTAGTAGTCGTCAATCATTTGTTGCAATTTGTGAAGCCGATTGCACATCCTTATCGTCCATCATTGCTTACGTGCAGCACACGAAATCGAGCGATGCATATTGATGACGTGAAGGGGAATGATCAGGCAACAACGACTGCAACTATTGTAACAAATGAAAGAGGTTTCGAATATGTTCAAATATTATTTGAAGTTTGGCAGAAATTTGCGAAGAAAAATGTATTTGGAAGTGGCGTGAATACGCTAAAAATTCGACATCTTGAAAGAAAGGTGGGGGGGGGGGGGGGAGGGAAAAAGAAAGGGGAAAGAAAAATGGTTTTTATTTATGGTTTTTGGTTTTTTGGTTATTTATGGTTTTTAAATATTATATATAGTTTAGTTCACAATTGTGACTATTTTTATCTTGCATAGATATAAGAATTAAAAACAGGTTTACTAGCAAATAAGTTCAAGTTAATTCCGCGAAGATGCATTCTCAAATTGTTAGATCCATCGCATTCCCCGCAACAATTGAGTTGCTTTATCACAATAAGATGACGATGCTAATTGGGAACTGATATAAAAACAAAAGAAGTTGTTGAAATAAACGAGAAAATAGACCGATGATCGAGCGAAACAAAGCGATCAATCGTAAAGGTGCTCTATGGACAGTGCCAAGTGAGAGCAATTATTAGTGTTTCTCGGTGGATTCGTTATGCTTTCTGCTTTTGCAACTATTCTGAATAATCCATTCATATTTGCACTAAACGTTTTGCAAATATTCGATATTTTGCAATATTCGACATTCGATAAAGAAAATACCGAAATTCTGTTTGTGTCGCACATTTGATTTATATTTACTCAGCAGTTGTTATACGTGAACGCTTGCATTGTATGAGCACAACGAACAACAAATTCGTATGCGATATTTGCTTAATTCGCATGCGATATTTGCATATAATATGTTCGCATCAATGGATTATTTTACACGGAATACAATGTTCAGTGTACTTCATGCAGTCTTTATTCAACGACACTCTTTTTCAGCGTTTTTTTTTTCTGCAAAGTTAAGCGCAGTTATATGAGTTCTGAGTAAGCACTCATAACTCATAATAATTTTCAAGATAAATATAAGCACATTTGTCTTGAAAATTATTGCAATTTAATTAAATATTGCATTTTTTTTGGCAAAGTTTTGCAATCTTTCGATCGATTGTCGATGAGATTTTGCAAATATTTTACATTCTCTTATCATTGCTGGTCTTTATCAATGTGTGCATACGTCGTCCATCAGTTCGAATATTTACTCATGAATAACGTTCAACCGTTTGGTGTGCTCATAACTGCTCTGCACATCAAAATTTGCATATTTACATAGTTAATAGAACTTCATCAGGCAATTATTGGTTTATTTATTCGATGAACAAACAAATTTGCATTTGTTGTAAAAATGCATCTCGAGTAACCAACGATTCGCTTAGCATTCGATCATTTTCGAATCACTTTTCACTATGGTCGGCTGTTCGTGACAAACTCTCATTTGTTATTTGAAGCAAGTGAATGTGTTGTGAGTGGTCGTTTTGAGAGGTGATTTACTGGTTGAACACTACCAACGGAACTTAATTCAAGGTAAGGTTTCTACTGTTTTGTGTTTTTAATTCATTTTTGATGCAACTCACAACCGATCTATGCTCTTATAATTCTTTCATTTCCATTGAGTGTTGCATCCAAAAACTATTGATTAATCGAGTTAATTAAGTATGGATGAACTGCTGCAACGATGGAACAGCTGATGCTCACATTGGGCCTCATTATTTAAATGGGGAAGGAAAGGAAGTTGAGGTTGATATCACTGAATTTTTTATTGCACTGTTGCATTCAGTTTTCCAGTTCCGTTTGTGGTGATTCTTTTCAGTTCCTTTTTATGAGACTGATTTATGGGTTAGTACTCTCATATTCTTGAAATTATTTACGTTACGACTTTTCAAAATTCTTTCCGCTTTCAATTAATAAGATAGTTGCTTTCCGTTTCATGGATGAACTCTTGAGATTGAAACAAATGCTAAAGTTCATTGTCGGTTTCAATCGGTTCAATTTAATGCTAGCAGTTGGTTGGCATTGTTTTGTGTTCTTGACGTGTGCATCCTCATTTTTATTCATCTATCTTCGTTGAACAATGCGAACTTTTGCAAGTAATACATCACTTCAGATTATCGAAGAGTAGAGAACGTTTACGTCGTTTGTTACTCAAATATAGTTGCACTTTATTTCGTTTATTGCGAGAATGTTGGAAAGTTGCTTCTTCGTTATTAAGCCTTTGCGAAGTCATCGGCAATCTTGGTTTTTAAGTTAGTTAAGCATTCGCCTTCAATATAAAATGTAATAACTGCTATAGTTGTTGTAGCTGAAGAGAAAGGCAATAAATATACAATAAAATAATTTACAATAATTGCAAATTACATTGCAAACCTGAGTTTATCCATTCTTTGAGAGGAATTTTTTTATTTCCGCATCCGAAACAGAAAACTTGTCAGACATTCCTCCAAAAAAAAACGGTCCGATCAGCTGTCCGATTCATTCTTTTGTTCGTTCGTTCAATTGGCTCACTTTTACAAGCTACTTTGATGTGCCATCTTAAAAGTTGTTTTTTGTTTACTATACACCAAAGCTTATCGTTTTCGCAGAAACTGCTTCCTAATGGTGGCAGCGAATTCATATAATTCCTGAAAACTTTTCATCGGGGGATCCAGAAAAAGCATATTTTCCAGAAGAAGCGATCATAGGTATTCTCCTTCTTGTGTAGGGTTCTCTATCAAGGTGCTATCTAAATTGGTGCGTTGAGTCGTTTATGCTAATATAAGAGATTAGAATGAAATTACATTTATAATTTATGGCCCTTATTTTCACTTATAAATACTCCTTTTACTTTTTATATAGGCTATACGAGATACACATCAGCTTAGCGCACTCTAACTCAAACCGATGGATGCATCGTAATTTCAAGATTTTATATACACAAAGTTGAGAACACTGGATGTTTGGTGCACAGCTAAGAGATGTGATCATAAAATATATCGCCAATAAGTTGTTGTTGTGTTCAATGATCTTTGCCTAAATTCTTAGCCAAAGATGATTGAGTGGTGCTGAAGATTGCGCATTGCAGTGATATTTATTTCCCATTTGTCATTTTTTTTTTCATTCATATTATTTTTTCCTTCCGGGTGATCAATTTCGATGCTTTTGCAGATTTAAGCTCTTCTTCGACTTTAACGACTCATTAGCGCTCTTCCTCATGTTTACACCTGTGCAAGTTTGCATTTGTAAGATACTTTATGATATCCTCATCTAAAAATCTACGTGTTTATCTGCTTGTCCGGCATTTCTATCCGAAAATCGCTATATTTGCAATTGCGAATCAATGGAGTTAGAAGGGCGAATATTTCGCAGATTTCCAGAAAAGATTAGTGCGAATAATGTATCAACCAAGTTAATGGGAATCTTTCAGAAAAAGTGGCAAGCAGTTAATCGAATAGCCATTGGATTACATTCTTGCAAAATATGCAGATTTCTATGGGTCAAAAGGTCAACTGAGTGGTCGCTTATTGGAGTCTTATGTAAAAAGCGAATTCAACTAATGAAGTAATAAAGAAATTTGAATCGAGAATCCATTGACTGCGTTAGATTGTTATGAATGTTTTGTAATTCATCGGCAATTTATGAAACCGGTCAAAGTGATAAGAAGAAATGAAAAAGTACACATCATGCCACTCCCCTTAGCACTTTCGCTATCTACCTTTGATTCCTTCCTTAAACAGGAATGATAGGGACACTCTGAGTTGTTCAATTCGTTCTTCATCTCATAGCAAAAGTATATTTTGATGTTCAACTGCTCACTTAGGATATTTGATTGGTCAGTCACTTCAGTAGTATAAAAGATATTTAATTGCTCACTTCAGTAGTAAGAGGTATTTGATTGGTCACTTCAGCAATAAAAAGATGTTCGATTGGTCACTTTAGTGATAAAAAATATTTGGTAGTGGAACGCTACAACCGGTTCATATTGTTGCTATCGGCTCGTTGATTTTTAGTTATTATCAGAAGCACGATACGAATTCGTACATCGTTCCGCTAATTGTGATGATTGTCTGTCAGTAGTAAAAAAGTTCCTATAGGCCATCGAAATATCCTCTCAAATGTGCATTTTTTTGTTGTCTTGAAAGGTTGCTAAAGTTGGATTTTTGAGCACTCGAAGAGCATTTGATATGAGAAAGAGTGGTTGCAATTAGAGGGTTGAACATTGTATTGAGATCGGTAGTCTCGAAAGAAGTCTTAGGTGACATTTATGGCCGACGAGTTTGTGGCCACTCCCCCGATCGGGATGTCCGCAATTGGTTTCGTTTTCGATGCGTATTGCTTTCTCCCTCACAACAAAACAAATTGATCGACATTTCACGACGACCACACGAACGCAAACATCTCATTTCCACTATGAGCTTTACTACTACACTCATGGACACAACATTATCAATCGACTCTCTTCACCTTTTGCGTTCAAATTTTCTCCTCTAAAATAAATGTGTCAGAATTTTTCACATTTCCATCTTTATTAATAAATTCCAAATATTAATATCAATTTTTTTTGCCCGCGATAGGAAAATTGAGAATTTTCTTACCGTTTCTTTTTTTGCAATAGAAATCGAAATATTCACCCGATCGAATAGTTAAGATTATTCTCTCGGCGTTGTATCATAAAAAATTTTTGCATTTTGAAGAGAATATAAACTATCGTTCATTGTTCATTAAGGAATCGGTTTCAGATAGGTTTTCTTTCGAAAAACTTTTGCGACTCCACTCACAAACACTCATCTGTGAGTATTGCAAGTTTCGCCGTCTTCTATCTTTCGAATCTCATCGATTGGAGCGGTTTGCATGCATTATTCATAAGTTGACAAATCCACAAGTCCAGATCCACTTATTGCTCTGAGACCACATTGAAACCATTCCAGATATTTCAACCCATTCGTCTTCACCTTATCTTCCTCCCCC
>JAARMF010001976.1:9925-20911 GCA_022844705.1 Toxascaris leonina
CATGGTTGTACAGTTATTTTAATGAGCAACATCGAATTCAATCATATTCAGTGGAACAAGCACTAATGCTCTCATGGGATAAGATAATCACACAACCGACGATCCTCTTTCGACGTGCCGTTATTGGGTTATTTATTTATTTATTCGCTTATTTATTTATTTAAAATAATTTTAGAAAGGAGCTGTGTTTATTTTTTTTATTAATTTCTTATTAGCATTTTTATTACTTAAAATCGTTGTATTGTTTATACATTATCTGTTGTCAGTGAAACATTGCTTCATTAATTTTCTTTCACTTAGAAGTGGAAGAGTATAAAATTGAGCGGATGATTGATATCATATCAACTGATAGAGCAAGTGAGAGCTGTTTGTATGGGGGGGGGGGGGGGGGGGNAAAGGGACGCAAAAATGAGTTTAAACGACTTCGCATATTTTTCGGAAGTGATTATTGCGTTGATAGTTCTGTCGCAACCTGATTGTGGTCGTTGCGTTCACTGGGTTCCTTCTGGTAAACGTGCTTCGGCAGAGAAAATTTGCGGAGAAACGCTCGAGACTCCAAGAAAAATTTTGCGGAGTTTTTCTCGGAGCCTTGAGTGCCTTCTAAATAACACACGAGCCGGATAGGTATTGTGAAAAGCGGATTCGTTCTTTCTGAATGTGATAAGGTGTAATGGTGAAGGATGCTTATGGTCGAGATTTTTTAGGGAAGTAAATGCGGTTTTTTTGTGATAGTTGGAGGGTTGTATTCTGAAGAAATTCTTAGAAGGGCGAAAAATTTTTGAGATGATTCCTCAAGGATGATGGGCGAAGATGATTTGCGTCCCATCTACATCACCTATTTTTTCGTGGGTGGTTTAATTGATGCTCATGTTTTCCTTAGCTTTTTTTCCGCCAAGATGGATACTTCAAGGAAGCCTAAGAGAAAATGAAAATTTTTCAAGGCTTCCTGGAAATCTGAGGTATATTCTATGTTTACATAAGGAATATTAGAATGATAACAGTGTTGAACGGAAGTGTTTCAATTTATCTTTTCAATTTATAGTTCAGGTTTTTGTGAGGTTTATTTCTTTCAAATTGGTGGAAAATGCACCATTTCTTTATTGAATGTTGGATAGGTATCATGATTTTAGTTCACTTAGGCCTATCTTTATCCACAGCGACTCCTTCCCATCCTCTTTATTCTGTGAATATGCCAAAGGAGATTCGAGGAAGTATTCTTCATTCGACGAATTGTTCGAGCACTACCATACTGTTTTAATGCGAACATATATAAAGAACTCAGAATGTGCAAGTATTATAGTGGGTGATAGTGTATGAAAATTAAATTACATATATGTGTTACAGCACAAAATCGGGAGATAATTTCTGCAGGATGAAACCTATAGCATGGATTTGGTCGTATATTCAGATAAGATATAGAGGGGGCCATTCGAAAGCCCCGTCTTCTAGCGATGTATATTGTTTATAGTTTTATAGTGTATTTCAGAATAAATTGCAACGTGGATTTAGTGGTCTCAGGAACGGCTCTTCTGGAACGAATGAATGCGACCTCACATAAAAGAGATGACCATCAGGTGGTGTTTGGTGTTTGAAATCTCATTATTGCAAGATATGTATTGGGCCATTTTTTATTCCTGATGGAATCGTGAATTGTGCCCAAATTCATATCCAGAAAATACATTTTCTTCGTACATTTGCGTTCTTATAAATTTTTAGTTGGGAAGAGTAGGTATTGTTATGTGGCCGAATTGGTTAGTGGTCGTTTATGAGGGGGAGCTGATGTTAAAATAGGCAGTCGCTGAGGTATTATTATTTTTTATTTCGTTTATATTTCTCAGCGTTTCTTTTTTTAAATAATACTCCAAACGTCCGTCCAAGAACGAGCTTTCTTTATTGATAGCCTAGCTAACAAATGTTTATGAATAGCAAGAGTTGAGAGTAGCACTGACATGAACGGAAAAGCACGATTGTGAAGAGGGCAATTTAGAAATGATGTTAAGCGAACGGAACGTTGTGTGTGTGATGAACGATCGGGTAGGTGCTGGGCATTTGGGCTATCTGAAGCCGATTCCTCTTCCCATCGTTTTCCTCACACTGTTTTCATCTTAGACGATGATGGTCTTATATGGATAGGTTGCAGTTTCTGAATAATGTCGATGATCTATATGAAGCGTTCGCTTACTTCTTTTCTCGAGGCGCTGCAGCTGAAAGGTTTTGTTTATTTAATTCTGATTTAGAGAGGATTCATGCGTATATCAATGGCATTTTCATTTTTGATAGTCGGAGATGAACCAGACATGAGGAGCATTCGGAAGGAGGATTTTGTTGTTTGGGTTGAATGAAGAAATATTTGTGTTTGAGAATGATTCGATTGTATTTCTGAGTAGAAGATTGCCCAAAAAATGTCTTTCATATCCTTCAGTGGTATTTGGCGTTGTTCGTAAGACTTATAGTTGGTTGTTAAGAAAGTTGTTCTCTAAGAAAAAAACCTCAGATGAATTCAAATTTTTTCAGGCACACATCAGACGAAAAAACTTTCCAAACGTTAGTACAAACGGCCGGCGAATCAAGGCAGCGTCCTCATTATTACATTGGTGGCAATGCAGCGCTAATGGCTGAAAAAATTGCAACTGCATTTCCAAGAACAACGGTTTGCATTTCATTTTGTACTGGATGTTCGGCTTGAAATTAGTTGGTGAGCGGTTTAGATGAAGAATGGTAGTCGGAAGGACTAGTTTTTACTCAACGATCACCAGAGGTGGTAGAGAATTTGAAAAAAAAGGTTCCATTTTTTAAAATTGTTTGTTGTTTTCCGCCTATGAAGCTGAGGCAGAAAGAAGATCGATCAAAGAATGGCCTCAACAGCTGGTGATGATCATACGTCACACTATCAGAGGTAGTGGTACTCGTCAAGGGATCGGCGATATTTTTTGCTTATCCGATTCAGTGATCTGAAAATAGGTCATTTTTATTTTTTATTTATTTCAAAAATTGTTATAAAATAAGCATATGAGCAATTAATTGCAGGCATATTTGGTGGGACCGATTGGACCGCGTAGTCAAGCGCTTTTGCATCCATCGATTGTGCGTACCAACTCGACTCTTATCGTAAAGGACGAAGTGCACGTTATCATGGAATATAAACAAGGCGAAATATTGGGTGAGTATGTGGCACCAGCATCGTCGCGCTTCATCACCTCACATGACCAGTACAGGTATAGGCTATGATTCGTTTACCTTCATCGCGATTGTTTGTTGTTATAAACCTTGGGATGCGCTGAATCAGATAGAGATGTTTTTACTGACGTTTGCGCTCATTGGAGCATAATCGTAGTAGCGGCCCTCAAACTTGGGTAATTAAACCGTCAGTGTGAACAACTCTATCTGATTCGGCGTATCGGAAGGTTTGTAGCAAGAAACAATCGTAAGTATATATACATATTTGGCCGCCTGGATTCTAATTTAGGAGCTGGTCTCGTCATCCTTTTACTGTTTGTTAACAACTGCTCAGAAGGTGGCAGTTTTAAATTTTCAGTCATTTTAGTCTTTCTTTTTTTCTTTTTCATTTACTGAGAAAGATTATTGAAATAATAACAAACAAACAAACAATGACAACAATAAACAATAAATAAAATAATAAATAATAAAATAGAAGGTGTATGATTATATTAGCGTTTCTTAGATGAGATTTGAGTGAATGAATGAATGAATTTAGTGGCAGCTCAGTGGTGATCGAAATGTTCTTCAAAGCGATTGCGCAGTTCAATCCAGATATTATTATTCTTTCGGGTGTTCATCTACTTCAAAATCAGGTGATTGCATTTTGCCTTTTTTTTTAATTTTTGCTATAAGATGAGAGGGAGGACTCTATGGGAATAAAAAATCTACTCTCTTGTTCCTATCGGCATTTCGTGAATGGATTTTGAATTTTGCTGAAAAAATTGCCTCAAGAATAAATATTATCTCGTCGTTTGAATGATTTCATCGCCTAAAATGTTTTTTTTTTTTGGCGTGGTTATCTCGTTCATAAAGAATTGCTTTTATCGCGGTTGTTTTAGTTTCCCTTAATTGATTTATTGGAAGACTTGTTTCTTGTAAGGTAATAAGTAATTTAGTAGGGACGCTTAGAGAAGTATAGGAACCGATATGGAGGTGAAGTGTGGCTGAGGGAATAGAGATGAGTTTGTCTTTGATTTAAAAAGATAACTACTTCTTGTTGAAGGGGATGAAGTTAACTGCAGTCAAGTTTCCAATGCTGATTTAGCTGATTTGAAAAGAAAAAACTCCATGAAATGTGAAGGCTGTATATTTTTCTGGGTCAGTGCAACGCTCGAATACGATCTCCTTATGTAGAAATACTTTATGTATAAATAAATAAATAAATATGTATTTTTATATGTGTTTGTACTTATATTTATATTTATATTTATATTTCGAATATGATCACAAAAATTATCTCTTAAGCTTATTTCGAGTGGTAATGAAAGCAAAGCATTTTCACTGGAGATGCGTATTTGCAGAATAGAGAAATGCGCATGGAGAAGCTTCGTCTTATCAAACGAAATCTGATGCAAGTGAATCGAAATACCCCAATTCATTTGGAATTGGGTAGTATCGGTGATGCAGATCATGTTGCTGAAGTCCTTAATAGGGTATATGGCATTTTCTTTTCTTTTTTTTTTCTTCTTTTTTAATCGATGACCTAACAGGTATTGCTATCGATATGTGTATGAAGAAGAAATTTTGCCGGTATCTTCGAAGTATGTGCACATTTGTCCACAACTTGATGTCCACACTGTCCACGACTTACTGTCCATAATTGTCCACAACCTGCTGTGCACATTATCCACAACCTAATGTCCACACTATCCACAACCTGTTGTCCACACTGTCCACAACCTACCGTCCACATTGTCCACGACCCGATGTCCACATTGTCCAGAACCTACTGTCCACATCCGTTGACAACCTAATGTCCATACTATCCACAACTTACTGTCCACATTGTCCACAACCTGTTATCCACACTGTCCACATACGTGATTCGCAAGAATACTGGTTGTCTTCTGTAGAACATCCATCGGGGAACTGTGAGAGAGCGCATCGAGTCACTCACTTGTTGTTCGCGATTTATAATGTTATATAGTGAAACGTATTATGCCTAATACTGAGATATTCTATTTGTAGTTGATGGCTGTCGGTGATTGCTTCATACGGCATCGATAGTAATATCTGATAGCGATATTGCTTGAAAGTACAATACATTTTTTATGTGATTTCCGCCTCATAACTGTTTCTTATGACGCATTGAAGAGAGGGGGGGGGGGGGGAGGAACAATTTCCACTACCTTTCCCCCTCCCTCATTCCCAAATAGAAGCCTTTTTTCCTATCTGATCGTGCAGAGAAAAGAGCATTCATTGGTGCGAGAACAATTCGACAACGTTGGCTTTATGATACCACCTTCGCTGATAGTTGGACTCAGAGGATGGAGTGGCTGGTTGGATATGTGGTGGGATTTGCTCAGCGTCATTAGCAGTTTGTTCTAAGTAATTAGTGAAGACGATAATTTCAGGTCAGTATTGAATGGATAATTTTTGTGTTATTATTATTATTATTATTATTATTATTATTATTANNGTAGACTCATTGGGATTGAATGAGCAAGAATTGGCGTTTTTCTCGCACGTCGCGAATGGACCATATACAGATTTATACCCGACTGCACCTGGCGCTGTGCATGTGCATAAGGTTTATTTGTTGTTTTTATTTCTTTTCTCTTTTTCTTTTTTTTTTCTGGTTTAGAGTCACTTCCGCTGGTATTTTGATAATATATGCAGGATGAGATGCTAAAAACCTCATCTGAAATATGTCACCTTAAAAGTCGTCTAGGAAAGCACAAATTTCTGTCGTTTTCGTTTTGAATGTCGTTGGCTGTTTTGGTTTAGTTAATGTTTTATAGAGTTCTTCATTATTGTTGTAGAATGATCCTAGAAACTAGGCGTAGTTTTAGTTTATTAATCCGTTGTTTAAAATGACCATTTGGCATTCGTATTTTTTGCCCGGAGTTGGTCCCTTTGTAACGATTGTTTGGGTAATGAGTCGGGAAAATTTTTGGGTAAAATTCTCTTTCGGGAAACGATGATTCGAAACGGTTGTTGTTGCTAAAGAAATCAGAAAGAACGATGAGAATAGTGAAGATGTGAAGGAATTCTCACGGAATTATAAGGTACATGGCTAGGTGGCAAAGATTTTTGAGGTTTCAACGTTGTTGAGATGATGCAGCATTTGATGTTATATGGAGTAGCACTTCCTATTTCTAAGGGGAATGAGGGAAAAATAGAGTGGGGTGTGGTGTTCAAATTCTCGCCAGTTATAGTAAAATTTGACATTTGCGCCGAATGTGTGAAAGAAATTTTCAGCGAATGTTCAAGAAATTATCAATGTTTTCGCGTTCAGTTTGAGTGATAACGAATGAGAGAGATTGATAAGCTGATTAGGGCTGTTTTGGTGGATCAGTTCCTTTTTCTTTTTCTTTTTTTCTTTTTTTTTTTTCAAGAAACAGCGGAGTGAGGTGGCATTCAGTGTTACAGGAAGTGGCATATGAGCTGAGTAAATTTCTTTTCTTTTTAAGGATATAAATGCTTATCAATGGCTTCCATTAGGAATGACAATTAACCATATTGGGAGGTAATGTGTTTTCGATGATTCACAAAGGCAGCTGTAAATGACCATATTTTGGGCAAGAATCACATTTGTATTGGTATTGGTCTGGTTGGGAGGTGTACGGCCCAAGAATTCTAAAGTTTAAGTTTTTCGACACCTCTCATCCCTTCCTGTCTTCTTCCTTCTCATTCTTCCCTCCTTCCTCCTACTTACCTACATTCTTCGTCAATATTTCAAATGAATATGGCTGTGACTCATCTGAAACTTTTTTTTTCACTTGGTTCTTTGATATGCTTCGTAATATTTGTTTATGCATATGGTTGATTATTACTTTGAAAAGGAGATGTGCTCGTAAGCTTTATGACTGTAAAGGCGAAATGTTGGTTCAGGTAGTAGAAATGCTGTATTGGCTGCTGACAACTTACGGACACGACAAGAGTGATCCGGAGTCGAAGAATTTCAAGTACAAGCTATCGAGGATTCATTTTCATTCACTCACTTTCCATCTGATGGTATTTTTCCGTTCTTATTGATTTGCGTTTAATTTTCCGTATATTATTTATATTATTTTCTGCGTATGTTATTATTTATTGCGTATGGTATGTAAGCAGTGAATGTGGAGCTGAAAAGATTCGGCAGCGTTATTATTATTATTGTCACTATTATTATTATTATTATTATTATTATTATTATTATTATTATTATTATTATTATTATTATTATTGCTATTATTGATATTATTACTACTGTTATTACATAAGTATCCACTTCCTTTAATAAACCTTGATAAATATGAGATGTGCGGTATATCCTTACTAGGAATTTGCGTCTTTGTCATCAACTTTGCAGCATTCAACTAGAACCATCTAATATACGCCATATATTGCAGGTATATCGTGGCACAGATTGGTCTAATCTAGGAGCGGCATTGGCAGCTGGAGCAAAAGTCGCTGGACGACAGGCTTGTCAAATCACCGGTAGTGATACGAATACAGATAATTTGGAATTACGAAGTTCGATGTCTTTTCTTCTGGATAAAGAGGTGGAGAAAAGTTATAACTTCGAGCCACAAAAGTAGGTTTTTTATGATTATATTTGAGCTCGGCTTTTCCTCTTTTTTTTGGTTTTTAACTGGAACTTTTCTGCGGTTTTCATGTTTTTAGGAATTCTCTTCTATAAGCGATCGTTAGAAGTGGTCTTGCAAAATTTTTGATGCATTTGAATTCAAAGGGGCGTCGGTAGCTCAGTGGTAGAGCCTTCACCTGTTAAGCGAAGAGACCCGGGTTCGATTCTCGGCTGATCTCCCAGCGGATCGTCAGAATGCTAACCACCAGGCGTTCCAAAAATCTGGTCACAACAATCGTGTGTGGCTATCAGCTGCATCGATACGGGAATCGATGTAACTACAGCTGTCTTTGTATTTTTGTATCTTGGATTTTGAACTGAATTTCCCGTGGTCAATAAAGAGAGGAAGATAGGTGTTATTTTCTTGCAGGCCGATAGCTTCTTGGATACGTAAGGATGTGGTATTCATCTTTACGCCTGTATTGGTATGCAAATTTCCGACGAGGACAGTAGGTGTCGATGATGCAATTTCAGCGACTGGACTCATCTATTCACAATTCTATCGTTTCGAGCGATCCTGGTAACTTACGATTGATCTAGTAAGGGCATTTTTGGCAGTGCATTTGATGTCTATTATAAGCGTAAATGAATGAAGAGATACGGGGAGAAGATTTATGCAAATTGGTGATTAAAAATTTTTTGGGTTTTTGTAGTAGAAATTTCTCTGCGCTATTTTGAGGGTGAAAGGAAATTGCTGAGGGAATATGCAAATTTCCTTCGAAATCATGTGGGTTTTGCCTGCTATTGGAGACTTTTCGTCAGATTTTAAGAGAGGTCGTACATTTGTTTGTTGCTTTAAATTGTGATTTTTTTTTTGTTAGCTTGTCGTTCGATGTTTAGACTAGCTAGGGTGGGACAACGTAGGTAAGCATGATCGATGGAGTAGTGGATGTAAAGAGGAAGAGGCTCATTGGCGTTTGTGATTTCGAGTTTTCATCACTTATCCTCGCTCGTATTCTCTTCTTGTGCTTTCTTTCTTTGTGAAGCGGCAATAACCATTTCTGAGGGATTTTCACGAAGCATCTAAGCAAAACTCGTTTCTTCGCATTGTTATATAGAATCTCAATTCATAATTATTTACTTAATTCATACATAATTTACATTATTTGTATATTAATTCATAATTTAGCATCGCTGTTCTAATTGTGTAATTATTTACGAAAGCCATTTGTACTAATGAGCATTTCTTAATGCATTAATAATAGCGTAAGTGTGTGGGTGTGTTTTTGTAGGCTATTATTTTTTAGCTTTTTAGCTTATAATATTAATTATTTTTGTCGCCTATCGTCTCAGCAGTGTCTTCTTCACTCTTTTGTAGCCTTATTATTTGTTGCGTTGTGAAATTTTTTTAGGGTGGAAGAGATGCTTAGAGCTTGAAAATGGTGAGATAAATATGAGATGAATCGACTGGAGGCATGTATATATTTTCGGTGAGTTAATGATATGAATGGGGCTTGGTAGCTCAGTGGTAGAGCCTTCATCTGTTAAGCGAAGTGACCCGGGTTCGATTCTCGGCTGATTTCCCTACGGATCGCCAGAAGGCTGACCACCAGGCGTTGCAGAAATCTGGTCAAAAAAGCCATGTGTAGGCATGGTTGTCAGCTGCATCGATAAGGGAATCGATGAAACTATAGATGCCTTTGTATCTTGTTGTTGTAATAATATGAATGGGTTTTAAACTTAGGGGAAGTAGGACAATTTGTTTAAGGTGGAAGAGGGGGGGGGGAGGGGGAGGGCTATGTGTAAGGAGGTATTCGAATGTATTCAAGTTTATGGCTGATCAGTCGTTGCGGTTGTCTGTCGACGGTATTTATTACGTCATGTGATGTATCGCTTTGATGGAGGCATTAGAGCTGGCGATCGGGATACGGGAGAATCGAGCACACTCAAATACCTTCGTATTTTTTTTATTACATCTTTTCTGCCATAAAATAACCAACCTTAATATGAGAATCGATTGTGATTTTCTGCAGTGATTCGTTTCATTCTTATTGTTGCTTTTAGTTGAAACCTTTTATCATTCCGAATCCTGTTTGCCTTGGTTAGCTGTTTTCTCCGTTCTTTTTTAGGGGATTCGCATAAGATCTACGAAGAGTTTCACCTTGTAATAGCCACTTTTCTTGTTCGAATATTACTGAGGCAGTTATTATTATGTTTTCTTCGTCGTTATTTTTTTGCTGTCTTTTTTTTTGTTTTCGATTAGTTTCTGTCAATTTCAATTTGTTCAATACAATTGCCTTATATAGAATGTTATATGACGTGTTGAGTTTGTTGTGCACTTTGTGTAGTATATAGTTTGTTGTGTGTTCATTCATTTGATCTATGCTCTTAGTGTTTTTTTTAGGAGAATCTGCATCATTTCTTTGTTAGAAATTATTATGGTGCGTTATAATGTGGGAATTTTGCCGAAGAATATAGTGTAAGTCAAAGATTAAGTTTTGTTGTAAGCATAGAGTGAGCTTCATCTTTTATAGCTTTATCTTTATGGAAAGGTACATAAATATCGCGCAAACCAGGTGTAATATTTAAGACCGTAGTATACACCTGGGAAAAAAATTTCAAGTATTCAGGTATATGCATACCTGTTGCACTAGCGGTTACTTTCATTGAGGTATGCGCATCGTATGGCTATGCGTCTAGTTCAGCGATGTTGTTATTTGGTGCGTAGTTATTTAATGCTCGTGGAATATCCTCAAAATTGTGGAATATCGGAATATCCTTGAAGTTCTTTATAAGTTTATTCGTGGTGGAGATGCTCGAAAATATTCAGTTTTATTCCGATTGGAGGAAATATTTTCAAATGCGCGAAAAACGGAAGTAAGAAAGTCTATAATGCGAAGCGTCAAGTATCGCATTCATAATTGCAATAAATTTAGACGAATCGATAAATAATAATACTATTTGGATCTAAGGAAAAGATTATGAGATTATACTTGATTGAATTGGAAGCGAATAAATTTTGAAGTGATATACTGAAAAGCGGATAGGGGATTTCAACAATTGCTCAATCATTTTTCCAGTTTTGATGTCTAGCTCTTCTCATAGTTGAGCTCCAAGATGGCCATCATGAAGGAGTGGTGATTTTTGGACATTTCTAATGTGTGATATAATTTTCACAAAAAAGACCTAGAATATCTCAGGTTTACGCCTAGCGGTACTTTCCACCGATTGTAAAAGGAATTTTGGGGGGGGGGGGG
>JAARMF010001976.1:22596-32645 GCA_022844705.1 Toxascaris leonina
AAAATATTATGGTTTTTTTTTTTTGGGGGGGGGGGGGGGAGGGAAGCATTTTTTTCTGACCCATCATAACTTAATTATATTTTTTTCATTAAAGTCAAGATTTCCGAATTTAAGTGGGGGGGAGGGGGGGGGGGGGGTGGGAATAATTGACTAGATAGCTTCGAAAATGTTTTTTTCATGGGAAATATATTGAAGATGCAAACTAACTGACGGAAAAATTTATTGATATTGATTATGTGCATGCATGTATGAATGTGCATAATTTTGCATAAATGAGTATAATTCATCCAGCTATTCGCAGTGTAATCCAGAAAACTGGAGCATGTTTTATTTATCCCTGACGGCTTTACAAGGGGTTTTTATGTTTTTTATTTTTTATTTTTATTTATTATTTATTTATTTATCCTTTTTCAATAGTGGAATTGATGAGGTGGTATTACGTGCGGTTCAGATTTCCCTCTTCAGTGGCATAAAAATGGTCGATGCCTCAATGTGGTCGATACCCAAGCACAAATACGATGAGATGACTATGGGACGAGGAATTTAAGTAATTGTGCTTTCTGGTATGGAGTGTGGCCAACAGATGTTTAGAATGAGTGAAGAAAGCAATGGATGAGCCCACGTTAATTGTAAGGGGTGCTATTGGCAGTACTGCCGTTTGACAGATATTTTCCATCTGCGGATCTGCTTATCCAGGAGAGGGTTTTCATCCAGAGAAAGGCTAGTCATGCGCGATCTACTGACGAGAGTGTCAGGACATATTTCATTCGAGTGGGAATTTTTTTCCCCTTATTCATTCGATTTTCTTGGCTCAATTTGGTACCTCATATCTAGCAATTTAATTGTCGACTGAGGAGCATTCGTTGTTTTCTACTCCTTATTGGGGTCTTTTATTTTTCTATATGAGGCTCAAACTAACACTAGCTTTGGTGATAAATTGGGGATAACATGGAAAAGATAATGATAAGCTTTTGTTGTTTATCACCTTATCACATTGTATTGTTATGAGGGCAAACTTTTTGAGCTTGTTAGCGTTCAATTTTGAAGAGACAATGTAGTGTAACGGAGCGATGTAATGTCGAGCTCAGCGCTTATCATCTACAGGTGTTTTTCGTCAGTATTTCCTCTCAGTTGCTTCTTCTTGTTTTCCTCTTTTTGTTTGTTTGTTTATTTGTTTTTGAATATCGCAATATATATGGATGGATGAAGCACTTATTTGGTGCTTTATTATTTATAAATTATTTCAATGTTTTATATGAGTTTTAGATTGTAGTAATGAAGCGCCTTTGGTGTCCAATAGCTAGTATTCAACGTGGCTTACGTCAGAAACGATCGCCGACAGCAAAACCAATTGATTGGTTACAAGAATCGACGACTTATGTTGATACGCATACGGCAGTTGTCGATCCTTTTACTTCTTCACCTTATCCAGAAAAGGTAATTATGGATTTGGGTTTGATTTCAGTTCGGATAATAGGATGACTTTGAATTTGAAGTGTGCAAATTGAGGGGATTTAAACAGAGATACGTTATAGATGCTTCGAATTTTATAGAGCTGAGTGGAAATTCGAAGCCCTTAGAAGCGTTTCAGACGTTTAAGTATATAGATTTTAAAGAAAAAAACGAACATGAGATGGCTAAAAAAGATTTTTTTTTTAAAGATATGTTGCTATATATCAGATGCATTTCGGATGTAAAGATTAGTAAGGAAAAGTTTGGTTAGAGAGATGATCTTTTCTTCTTTTTTTTTTCGGATGAGGCCAAAAATTTAATAACTTTTTTTATTTTACAGGATGTTGTCGAACTTTTGAAGAACGCAGATTCGAGATCGACTTTTGAGCACAGGAAGAGAGTAATTGAAAAACATAAGAAACGAAAACTATTGCAGCTAAATTTCGATCATATTCCTATCGAGGATCAGATCGTTGTGTTATTCCCAGGTCAAGGTGCTCAACATGTCGGTATGGGCGGTAAAGTGAGTTTGTTGTCATAGTTAGCATGCTTGCTTAGCATGTGCTCGGTTCACGTAGAATAGGTAACGTTTTGATCTTTGGTCATCTTTTTCTTGCTGATCAGAGGGGAGAGCGGAAATGTCGCCATAGATAGCTTTTTTTTTTCTGCAATTGCTCGAATATGTCTCATCTACATTGATAGTACGAAATTGATTTGCAATTACAACGGTTCTTGAGAGGGGGAAGGGGGAGGGTCGTTGCTAAATTTCATATCCTTAGAAGAGATTTTGCAATGAATGCTCAGAGTTTGTACAAAGTTGTGCACTTTGTGTTATCGTTTTAGTCGATGGATTGCCCCGAAGCGAGCAAACTCTACGATGAAGCGTCCGAAATTCTAGGATATGACCTTAAGAAGCTTTGTTTGGAAGGTATGCCTTCGTTATTGTACGTAACCATCCTATACTTAATAAGTAACTAGTTAAATATTCGTGCTTGAATTATTGTTATGTTAGGGTAATCAAACACGCAGAGATTGAGGTTGTAGCCGAGCAATCAAATGTGCTGAGGGTTGGAAGCTTCTCGTTTTAACGAAGTAGGAATGGGTATTTCGGGTCTTTTCATTTTGTGGAATAATTTTGGACTGGAAAATGGGAGGGGGGGGGTTGGAGGGGAGGGTCATGAGGTAAATGGCGTATTATGCTTTGTTCATAGTGTGTTGCTTCCGAAATGACGGTTTATTTGCTTCTGGATGACTTCAGGAAGCTGTAGCGCATCTATTGGTTCGTCTTTCTCTGTTTCTTATTGTCTTCTCGTTTCTTTTCGAACAGGTGAAGCTGGCTTGATAAAGAAACTGAAGAGGTTCAGGTAAGGATTGCGGGAACGATGGCGCAGTGAAGAGATGGGGTATGCGAGAAAGCTGAAAAATTGGAAGCACTATCTGCATTTAACCCTTCGACGGTTGCTTCAGTACTTTCCATACTTAACTATTCAGGGCCAAGGACAAAGCTTGAGCAAACGATTTACTGTCAACCGGCAGTTTTCGTGAGTTCGATGGCCGCATTGGAGAAGGCAAAGCGGTTAAAGGATTCTTTCTTGGAACGAGTGACTGACACGGCTGGATTTAGTGTTGGCGAATATGCTGCATTGGTATTGGCTGGCGTTATGTCTTTTCAAGATGGTTTGTTTTTTTATGCCCAATTTTTTAATTTTCTGTAGTATTTATACGTTTTCATTTCTGAAATTAATAGACATAACGCTACATTAGTCAGCGCTTCGCTTTACTCAACCATTCAGTTTCGAGTCTAGCTAGGGGCAAAAGTTTTTCTTTTATTTTTATTTTTTTTTTTTACGAAATAAGTTCCCTTCGATAAGTGAGGCACATTTCCAGCATGCAGATACACCCTACTTTAGCTGTTAACTTCTTCATATCGATGTCCGTAGCATCGATGTTTACGAAACCTCGCCAGAAGTGGTCATGAAATTCGGCCTTTAGAAGCAAATGAGGAAATTCTTTCCCCAGTGAAGTTAAATGCTACTCATAGTTTTGGGACATCTTATCAGAGGTGATTTCCGAGCAGCATTAATCATTACTCGTTGAGTTCATTCACGATGAGTAAGTACTGTCTTAGCATCTGAGGGATTCCCCCATTTGTTTTGTTTTTCATCGCTGTTTATACTGATAAATTCTAGGAAAGTCATTCGTGATCTTTCAGAATAGTTTTGATTATAAGTGTTGCGGTTATATCATTGAGAGAATCTTTCAGCGTTGCGTTTAGTTAATACGAGAGCAAAAGCAATGCATGAATGCAATCAACGAATTGCATCTGGTATGTTAACGGTTCGTGTATCAGCTATCTCACGGCTCGATGAAGCTATGGCAGATGCTAGAGAACTTGCTAGGTTCGTTGCCATTTCATTCTTACCTGTCGTTTAGTGATTACGATGGTAGCGATGATTGTTTACTGATCGGAAAGAATGCACTTTAGAGAGGTGAAGAGGATATGAGAGTATTATGTGATATGCGTTTGATTTATCTACTCATTTCATATCGCATTTTTTTTTCACCATGGAATCAGATAGTGCTTTTGGTTGATCATTGTTTCTAAATGGCATGACTTGGGTTGTTTGAATGTTTTTTTTTTAAATTTTATTTATTGAGACATCGATTTGGAGTTTCAAAGGTCGATCTCTCGAACGTTTTTGTGGAAGTCTTGTTTGTTGTTTTGCGCATGTATTTTGTTTGCTTATTCCATTTCCTCAGCTAGAATCCAACATATTTTTCAATAGTTTCCTGATGATATTGCAGCTGTACGCGGCTATAAGAATATTGATCATGGTGGAGGAAACTGTGAGGATGGAGGCACATAAACGAATAATTCTTGCATCATGTGTGAGAGTTTTTAAAGCGTGAATTCTTTAAGAAGGCAGCTAGAAGAGAGATACGTATTGATGACGATCGCTTGTCTTAGTCTCTGCAGTCTTGAACTTCGTTGAATCGTGATCGTAGTGTTTTTCTTTCTTTTTTTTGCTTTATTTGAATATTTTTAGTAAATGATTTCTGAATTGCATTCGTTACTCGAGCATTGCTCGATTTGTCTATTCGATTTAATTGTTTTCCGATTGTTTAAGCATGACTTTGAAGCATTTCTATTTATTATCAACATGCTTCAACAGTTGTTGTCTGTTGAGCACTTCCGTATTTCTCACTTCATAAGAAGCTGAGGTGATTAACGAGCGTCAGAAATGCGCATATACGAGAGCGATTTGTTATGGGTTTATTCTACGCAAATTATATTGTCGCAGAACGAATAGAAATGTTGCACTGTTCATTAGATGCTGATGAGGACATTCTAGGAGAGAGGGCTTGAGCCTTTTTTCGGTTATCGTTTTTGATTTAGATCCATCAAGAGGTAGCTAGTAGAACAGCTTAGCGATAGAGGTTTCAGCTCTTCGAAAGGTGGGGAATTGCCGTGGATTTTCAAATATGCCGATGAAATGAATTTAAAGAAGAGGTTAAGCTAAGATTGAAAGAGTTCGGTTGATCCGTTGCGGAATACTCTATATGACTTTACGAATGCGGAATGCAGTTGGGGTTTTAGTTGATTCCGCTCAGAGAAGGTTTTTTGCTATTTACAGGCAGTTAGGAGGTTTCAACGAGTGTAAAAGTTTGATTTTTACGTTCATCGTGCTCAGGAATGGTCTTTAGTTGTGCAATAGTGATTTGGACTTTTTTTTATTTTTTATTTTTTGAAAGGTATGAGGGGTGCTTCTTGCTTTTTTTTATAGTTTTTTAAGGCAGTCGATAATTTGAGAAGAGCTTTCAATTTGAGCTATAAGTATATGTGATGAAAGAAATATATATTGCAACCTCATACCTTCCTTTTGGCTTCACCCAGCCACTTGTTTGTATAGCCTAAGGCAAAATAACTCAAGAAGTGTGAAGAGGACTTCAAGCTCATCGAAACGTTCGCTGCACCTTTGCAAATGTGGGGAATATCAAATACACTAATAAGATTCTCTAAAGGGCCGCACATAGAAGGAATTTGGAAGCTTTCAAAGAGTTTTCTCATGAAATCTCCAAATATGCGGAGATTCGCAGTTTTCGTATGCTAGCGCTTTCTCTCTCCCTCTCTCTCTTTCTCTTTCTCTCTTTCCCCCTTTCTCTTTCTCTTTCTCTTCCTCTGTCTCTCTCTCGCAAGATCCGGTTATCTTTTCCATGCCAAGCTTGCCAACGCGTTGGTAGATGTGAAAAGTGTTCTAATGGAAGCATACCATGAACAGAAGTTTGATCGATCGATTTCTTTCCAAGGTTTTAAATAATAGTTGATGACGTCATATTTCGACTATTTATGGTCTTCAAAATTCAAATCGAAACTTGAGTAGAGATAAGTTCATCGTATAGCTTTGCCTGGTCAGTAAGAGGTGGTAGGCATTTAGAAGTGTTGGTGTGGGGCATTTTACAGAAGGAACCAACGCTAGATAGTAATTATTCTTGAAAGTTTTGAAGGCAATGGAGTCGTTTGACTCATCCTTAGACTTGGTGATTATTGATAAGCTGTTCAAAGCTGAGAGTTTGATGAGAACTATTTTGTGGTTATTTATACCTATGGTTTTCTATTAAGAAGTGGTGTGATTTTTGAGCGCTGATGTTTTTTTGATGGTAATTGGTGAGGTTATTGAGTACTGATGGGTTTTTTTTTCGGTAATCTCGAAGGATTATACCGGTAGACATGGTATGTTTGGTTTAATTTATTAAATGAAACTCGACATTTCCGGTAGATGATAGTTTGCATTTGTTTCGGTTGATCCGGCTCATGTCACTTTTTTTTATAGTGAGAAAGGTGAGATGGCATTATGCGAAGTTTCGAATTATCTCTTCTGTGGTGTGAAAGTAGTTGGCGCATCAACCACATGTCTACAATTTCTTGAAGATAATCAAGAGAGATACGCTTTTCACGTTGGTTTATTATTGGTTTTTTTTATTTACCGCTTCGACGTTTTTCCATATTATTTCACAGTATTTTAGCTTATAATAAAGTTTATTTCAGTAAGAATCTTAAAAAATTAACTCATTTGTTGATAGGTTTATGTTTTTTTGGGCGGTGGGGGGGGGGGGGGGAAGGGGGATGGGGGGGGGGNGGAGAGCAGAATTCAGAAAAGAAAAAGTCATTAATAAATATAGTCGGGCTCATTCTTGCCGGATTATCTTGTTGTGGGGTCGGTAGCTCAGCGGTAGAGCCTTCGCCTATTAAGGGAAGAGACCCGGGTTCGACTCCCGGATGATTTCCCAACGGATCGCTAGAAGGCTGACCACCAGGGATTCCAAAAATTGGTCACAACAACCGTCATGGTTATCAGGTGCATCGATGAGGGAATCGATGAAACTACAGATGCCTTTTATGTCTTTATATTTTGTCCTACTGTATGACAGAAGATTTGTTGCGGTTGTTGTTGATGATGCTTTCACCTTCGTAAAAACTTGTGCACATGTTGCCCTTGATTTTCATCTTACCTCAATATACCCATGATTTACCCATGGGCAGTTTTCGAAACGGAGGTTTGGGGGATAGTGTAGAACAATAAATATGTATGAGGTTAGTGAGCCACTTCGCAAGCATTATGAATTGTTTATTCACTTTATTTATGCGTTTTTATTTTAGGTTGTTAAACGACTTCCTGTAAGTGGCGCATTTCATACGAGATTAATGGATGGAGCAATGGAACCTATGCGAAAAGCTTTGAAAGGTTATTGATATGATTTCCTTATAACATTTTTCTGTTCTTTCACGTGAATTTTAGTGAATCGTTCTATAGAACGGTGTTCTATTTGAGCGCTGTAGATTACGAAAAAAGGAAGGAAGGGAGGAGGAAGAGGAAGTCTTGATAATTTTTATAAATCAGTATAGGAGTGAAACGGATATCGGTAACAAATTTTTATTGTAATATTTAATATTTAATGTGTAAATTATGAGATTTACAACAATCTGGATGTAATTGACATGGAGCGCTTACCTATTGCAGGTAAGGTGAGACCTAGATTAGCGTTCATCTCAGCTAATAGCTGAAAGCATTTCGAGTGATCAAGTATGCTTGCTTCATTGTGTATGTGTGTGTGTGGTGCAATTGTGACATAAATTCCCAAAAGCACTGTCGAATGGATGGAGAAATGTCGTTAATTTTGGACAATCGATCTATTTTCTTTGCTGCAAACTTTCGTTTCCGAGTTCCAACTTGGAGGATAGTATTAACGCCTAAATGGGTAATGCAAAATAAGTAGAATAAGGAAATGAAAATGAGGAATTGAATTAATTTAGATGTGACATTAATGGCACCTCGAGTGAACGTTTATTCTAATTATACGGGTAAAGTGTATGATCGAAAATTAGCCGAAATACGTCATTCGATTGTGAAGCAAATCGCATCACCAGTTAAATGGGAGCAAATTCTTCAGCTACTCTATAGGAAACATCAGGTTGTATATTTGTTGTTTGCTCGAGTTGATAGTATTGTTAGTTTGTTTTTAGGTGTTAGACGGTTCAAGCATTGGTTGAAATCTTAATGAGCTATCGATGAGATAAAGAGTAGAAGAGAAGAGAGTGTTGGCAATATCACTAAAATGTAGCCATTTTCAACGTCAGATGTTGTTGGATGCTATTTAAGCGGTAGGTGTTGTACCACGATGAAAAATTCAATTCGCATGGGTGGTCGTTGTCATATTATGGATATTGGCGGCTTTCTTGAATCATGAGTCATGAGGAGAGGGATAGTAAATTTAATGATAAGCTGCATTGTTTTATAATTTGTGGGTGGTCCCGTGATCCCGTGGCACGATGAACATGTTTGAAATTAAAGTTTTATATAGTACAGTTGGAAGAACTCTTGTTGAGTAGCATAAGGTCATTGGATTTGGTGCGATTTATTCATGTGACTGTCGCGATTTATGTTCATAATATCGGGAGGTAAACCAGGATGGGAAATATGAGTAGAGCATAATTGATGCTATTTATTGTAAGTTGTAAGATGATGAAAACGATAGGGTGTTTTATTGGATTTTTCTATTGCTTCTATTCGTGTTGGTCTGAATTATTTTGCCGCAGGCTATGCTTACAGTAAGTGGTGATTGCACTAGAGTGAATAGCTAGCTCATCTGAGCTATTGCGCTACGTCGTGGGCAAATAAGGCGCTTCAATATTTATTTCACAACTGCTAGGTAACGTGATATGAATGTAGTATGTAGTATGACGGTCTGCACAAGGTTTTGAATATGTATGTTTTGTTTCTTAGAAGTGCTGTGGATTTGAGCACCAACTAGGAAATTGAAGTCGACGATAAGAAGAAAGCAATAATATGTTCACTGCCAGTCGTTCTTTGCATTCTATGTCGGCTTGATGACAGTCGTTGCGGGATCCGTTGCATTGAGCTATGAGGAATATGTTGACCAGCAGCAATAAGCGGGAATGTGTACTTATTATACTTATTACATACTTATTATTTGCAGATATGCCTTTAGTATAGAAATGTTTAGCGAGTGATCCCATTCGTGAGACGATGAAATTCTGGGCTATGAGCTCATATTTTAACGAACGCCACCTGTGTGGCCTTCTCGGAAACCTACACCAGCTTTTTACTTGACTGTAACCTGTTAAGTCTCTTACAATGCAGGATTACAAATTCCCGACGTATATGGAAGTGGGGCCTGGCCGGCAACTGGGTGCGATGTTACTTCAAGTCAGCAAGAAGGCTTACAAACACTATGAAAATGTAGCGGCATGACAGTGAAGTTGGATCCTTTTTTTTTCTTGCTTCTGAACATTTCAGGTGTAATGTTTATTCGAGGAATGTTTAGTTCATTTTCGAAGCAGTCATCTCTTGTTGTACTAGGCTGCAGTAGATGATTTACGTCAAATGTTCAGCATACCGTTGTTGCTTTACTTATATTAGTTGAGCTGATTTAGTTGTTAAGTCTTATGCGTTATCTCGAGTTCTTTCCTCATAGAGCACGCATGAATTAGATTTATTTGTTAGCTTAAAGTGGAAAAGCTGAGAGCTTAAGGTGGGAAGCTTTCAACTTCATCTATGACGATTTAAATCATGGAAGTCGCTCGCACTTTGACAACAGAGATTTTTTTTTTTTTTTTTTTTTTTCCAGCGATATTGCGGTGAGATATTTGCGAGAGTGGATTGACCAAGTTGTTATGGATTGCTTATTGCTGTAGAAAATTTCAACGACTGTATTAGTGATGGTGAGGAGTTAGATGAGCATATGCGCTTCATTTAAGTTATGAAGGTTGTCCACTATCTTACACTTGGTAGAAATTGGCTTCATGAAAAATTGAATACATAAGACTTGAATGATATTTGAATGATATTGATCTGAATTTCATGTGAAACGATGGTGGTGCAGCCTTCCGATGCCTATGAGTTGTGGATTTAGCAAGAGGTTTGAATTGGTATTTTTGTGTGAAGCAAAGAAATATGTGGCGTTCGCTTGAACGTTTGTGGGATGGAATGTATAGGATGGAATGATATGTGAATATTGGAATGGTCAAAGCACATTTACGTCATTGAATGATTGCCATGAAGTGTCTCAGATTCATA
>JAARMF010001977.1:0-12107 GCA_022844705.1 Toxascaris leonina
TTTTCAAACTATTAGGGCTTGCTAGAGGGAGGGAGAGGGGGATCGCAGAGGGCAGAATTATTGCTGCACATTTACGACTATGGAGGATTGCCTCATTCAGAATGCTATGAAAGATTCCGCTACCAAAAAAAGGAAACAGGAAGTATAGAATGAAATGAATTTACTGAATGGAAAAAAATTGCTTCTCATAATATAAACCGATAGGCTAATCTCCCCACTCTTATTTCCTTTGCTAGTGTTTAGCGCATTCACTCAATATTTCAAACGTTGTCAGGTGAGTGCTTCATTGAGCACCAAAAGCCTTATCTCTTGTGGAAATCATTTTATCAGCGCACACATCAGAAGCCAATATTCCGCCAAGCTTGCGTCAGCTGAGGCTATTATAGCCGCAATAGAGCAACGATGAATAGTGTTTTGCACGATTCGCTAATAAATATATAACACTAAGCTTGGAAGCACATCCACCGAACAATCGAACCCAAACTGTAAGCAACGAAATACAACAGTGCAAATTGAAGCTAAAACTGCGGCGTTCTTCTCTAGTGTGGTCTTTATATAATCATTGTTCTTTAGCAGATTCTTTTTCAATCGAATTCTTTGCAGTGAAATAAATGGTTCGTAAACGCAAACCGTTGCTTTTCTTTGATGCAAAACAAAGCAATTCGCTATCTGTACGTTTGTCTTACATGTCTGCCCCTATTTATTTATAGTGCACTCAACTTCGGAAGCGTTAAAACCTCTCTATCAGCTTACAAAAGTTAAGCTATCAACATCCACAAAATGACGACAGCTTAAAGGTCTCGAAAATTTGTACAATTTTGTAAGCGTTTGGTTCACATTATTGGATGGTAAAGCCACCACATATGACCCGTTTGAAAATTGCTATGAATAGTGGGAATCGTCTGGAACATCACTGCACTACACGACAAGTTTTATTATATATTTGTAACTTATAAAATTGATTGCTCTTTTAAAAGTGAAAAGCAAAAACGTATTTGAAGATGCGAAACTCTTTCGGGTGTACTTTTCTACTTCTTTCGGTTCCATTCATTCATACGAAGAAGCAAACTCTACATCACTGCGTCACATCGGGCGAAAACAAAACACTCCCATTTTCAGCGTTAAGAATACCATCCGACTACTCGTTGATGTACGAACCGGATGAATTGCCGTATCGGTTGCGACCATTGTCAACGTTCTATTGAACAGTACATACGAGCAAACGTTTGCAAAAAAAAAAAAAAAAAAAAAAAAAAAAAAAAAAAAAAAAAAAAAAAAAAAAAAAAAAAAAAAAAAAAAAAAAAAAAAAAAAAAAAAAAAAAAAAAAAAAAAAAAAAAAAAAAAAAAAAAAAAAAAAAAAAAAAAAAAAAAAAAAAAAAAAAAAAAAAAAAAAAAAAAAAAAAAAAAAAAAAAAAAAAAAAAAAAAAAAAAAAAAAAAAAAAAAAAAAAAAAAAAAAAAAAAAAAAAAAAAAAAAAAAAAAAAAAAAAAAAAAAAAAAAAAAAAAAAAAAAAAAAAAAAAAAAAAAAAAAAAAAAAAAAAAAAAAAAAAAAAAAAAAAAAAAAAAAAAAAAAAAAAAAAAAAAAAAAAAAAAAAAAAAAAAAAAAAAAAAAAAAAAAAAAAAAAAAAAAAAAAAAAAAAAAAAAAAAAAAAAAAAAAAAAAAAAAAAAAAAAAAAAAAAAAAAAAAAAAAAAAAAAAAAAAAAAAAAAAAAAAAAAAAAAAAAAAAAAAAAAAAAAAAAAAAAAAAAAAAAAAAAAAAAAAAAAAAAAAACCGATGAAACGGGGAAGATTCGAGGAGCGCGACTACACCAACAACGATGCGCCGTTCACAGCTAAAACTGGTTTTTTGTCAACTAACGCGACTCAGTATTCCAACTCTCTCGCAGACCGTACGCACTTTATTCTTGCTTTGCTGATTTATGGGAAAATACCCGCATGAGGATGAAGCTGTCGATAGCAAACGAGTTGTGCGCTGAAACAGCTAACACACTACTCGTTTTCTATATCTATGACCATGAACTCTCCGCTGAAAAAAAAAAGGTACGAAGCGGATTCCCGTCAATATTTTATCAATTCAGGATGGTTTAAGATTAAAATATTTCAATATAATATGCTAAGCACAACAACAACTTCACACTAGGACCCACATGATCGGGAAATCTCCATACCACCTCCAACTAATATTACTAGCCAACCATTCTATTTTATATACCGATCAACAAAAACCTATTAAATAATATGTGTCAAGCAATAAAAACCAAATTATGCGGTTTTGTGCTCTCCTTATAAAAGCTGCGGGGAAGTCGTAGCGTCAAATACCCGAAAACGAGAGTCTAAGCGCGTTGAACCCTCGAGTTTTTTTTTGCACAGCTCTTTGATGATCGAAAGCAAAAAAAAAAAGAGTAGAACGGCAGGAATTCCATAAGTTTTCCTATCCTTGTATGTCCTTTTACACTACCTAGGAGACGAGATTGAGTAGAAATGAGGCGAAATTTTGAGTATATTCCCAGCAGTTCTAGCCGCACTTCTCGTCCACTCGCACTGACATAATATTAACAAAATCTTTTGTATATGATGTGAAAAGACGGCCACAAAGGTATGCGTAAATTTATACATAAACTCTATTTGTACATTAATCTTGAATTACAACACCGAAATGAACAATTTTGTACTGGGAATTAATAATGACGGATAAAATGGCGTTACCAAATATGATTAGCTCATCATTTCGATTCAATGCAAAGGATAGGCTAGCATTTCGAATTTAATAGTGAAATAATTTCAAATTCAAATACTCAATTCCTTTTTGTGGCAGTAAAATATGAGGTAGCCACACTATCTTTATACGATCATAGCCTTCGAGAGGTCGACAATATTCCATCGGAAATGATTATAAATGAGGAATGTGATCAAAAATTTGCCCTAATTATTAAATGAAATCGCTTATCAACGAATGCCGCTTTGATTTAGGATGGAATCGATAGAAAATGGAGGGGAGGATGAAGGGTGAATATAGGAAAAAATGATTCATGAATATCACAATCGATAAAAAGAACACAACAGTAAACGCAAACGATTGAGGAAACAAATCAACTGGGATCGTTCATTAATAGAAAAAAAAAAGGACTCCAAAATGTCACTTGTTTAGTACAGTGGTGAGGAGACGCAACGCAACACGCACGTACCTCACTGTCGCATGAGCACAACGTACATTCTGGAGGCTAAAACATTAAGCGCTAATGTTTGAAGAATGCACGTTGTTGCTTTCTACTTCATAACACAAGAAGTGTTTCATAATCACCACCACATATATTGTTATCAGTTGACATTTGTGCAATCAGAAAAGAAAGAGAAAAAAAAACAACAACAAAAGAGCGAAGAAACAACGCATTATGGCGGGCACCTATAGCAAATAAAACAAAATAGCATTAAAAAAAAAAAAAAAAACACCGTCATACAACCGTTATTTTCACACAAGGCGAACGCTCGCCAAGCAACCCGCGCAACTGACGAGTGGCGCGTCATATCAACAGCAAACCATATGATGGTACTTGTTTACTTGAGAGATTGTTTTGCAAAAATCATCAATTTATTCTCAGATTATTTGATCCATGCAAATAAATGCAATTTATTGCTACGTCACGATCATTAAAGTAAACAAGTGCCATCAATTCCTGCTAGGTGGGTTTACTTCGATGAAATGCTAGCCTTTACTCATCTACAGAACAACAACCAAAATTTTCATAACTAGACGGATAACATCATAGAAAAATATGAGTGCTAAAAACAAAACGACAACAAAGAACAGTTGAAAAAGCCCGCAGCCGTATTAATGAGGGTAGCTCAACTGAACAACGCCTTTTTCAGCTACACTCTTCTTTGCACTACACTATGGCATTTACACTAAAAAGTCCACCCTATGTGGTTCAGTGCTTTTACATTGCGTCATTCTTTCCATTTTGTACTCATGCAAATATTTACCTAAAATACCTTAGATACAGAACTTCATACAGTGAACACCTAACCTTATTTCTCTCATGCTCGGAGAAGAACGTACAACCCTAGCTGCTTTACAAACTACATACAAAGAAACACTCATTTAGGCTGTTCTAGACAACGATCACAACTAGTCAAATCATATTCCCATACAACTGTTTATGATAGACATTAAATGTTCGAAAATATCGGAAGCAAAGGATTCCTTTCTACAGATAGTTCATAATTTCCCATGAACGACTGTTTCAAGGATTGAAGCCCGGATTAGAGCGCACAACGACTGATGGGACCTAACATAAAATAAGAGGTAAACGCAGTTTGGTAAATAGTTCACGCAAAAATCACCATGAACCCTGGTTGAGGGGCTCCAGGCTTAGGAGAACAGCGAGCGCGCGACAATAACGCGTGGCACTTGCACTTCAGTGAGCTCCGATCTCGGCGTGAAACCCGTAACTAAAGACGAGATCGGTAGCAAAGTGCTGCAACCGTCAAACAAATGCCGTCCCAAACACCATATTACACCTAAGAATTTTTATCACAGCAAATGGAAAGACATTCCTTTGCAACTGTCCAATGATCACATACAGAAAACATATCTCTCGGTTATGAAGTAGTAATATGTGAACGGTTTTTCTGTGACGGCATATATTTGCAGTTGGAGATGCGCACTTCGAGGTAACGCCGAAACAACAAATTCCTCTAAAAACCTCACCGGAGGGCATCGTTTACAAGTTAAATTCTGACACTTTCGTTTGCATATCATGAAACGGTGGAAAAGCAAAGCGACATAGCGCAATCACATAACCCATATTTCACCGCAATATTGGCTCACTTCTATGATAATCACACATTGTAAAAAATGGCACATATCTTCGATTGAACTGCATCCAGTTTGAGTGCAGTGCGTTCGTCAAGCCATTCTCAAATCCGGAAGTTAAGCCATAGTTGCATTACCAATTAGATTCGATTATTTTTCGACTTTGGTCATCTCAAATGTGGCATTTTCAAATCAAAAATCCGCCCATAATAATTTTACTTGGATGTGTTCAGTGCGATCACCTCTGCTCAGATCACTTTCCGCACATCCGAATGCTATTCTTTATTCAAAAAGAAGAGTTCGATGTAGCCCTAGCATACAACAAATAAACATTACTATGTTAGGAATATGCTAATTAGTTTCTTTCTATTCGATGCTGAGAAATGCCCTTCATGAAGTTTGAACCTCTCTTTTGAAATGAATTTCAGAATTACTCTCAACAGATGTTGGTTTTTTGCGGTTGACTCTGCGAGATAAGCAGTGCATTTCGTGAAAGCGCTCCACGTAGAATGCAATTCTCGCGTCGCAATTGCTCCACTTGTGCACTCAACTCTTCGCGTTTACGTGCTTCGGCTCGACCACTCTCTGCTAGCATTATCTTCGCTAACGATAAAGCTGGTTCCTTCATGTTTTCTTCCAATAGTTTCTCCAACGATAACGCTACAAATATGGCAAATATTTTAAAATAAAACACAATAAGTTCATCTATTTAGGTGATGTTGATACTCTAATGAAAACTTGAAAGGCATATGACGTCTATAAGATTGTCCACATCATTACTAGGCTTAAGTTCACAAAAATCGAAAAGTATACTTGTAAAGCAGAGAATAAAAGATCTTGCAATATGCCAGGCAAATGATCCGTTCCGCTATAACAATCGAGCCAGTTGCTTGCAAAAAAAAAAGGTTCGATTCTCGCAAACATGAGAAAAAATAGCAACAAAATTTACACGAAAAAACCCACTCACGGCTCACTACTTTTATCGCTTCATACTATCAAAAAAAAGAAAAAAAAATTCTATTGCCGATTTCAAAAGTGACACTTGTGTGGGTACGGTAGCGCTATACGTTTCGAATACGATATGATACTGATGGGTATAGGAACAATGTTAGATGTTGTGTACAAGCGGATATCTAGTCCTTCATATGATTTCCCAATTTTAGGTGCTGAATTCATGAATGATGCTGAGTAGAAATGAAGAAAACACCGATAACCGAGAGCTCACCCAAATAACATCAACATGGATGTGTTCTTTTGTAAGAGTACAGCAACTTCATAACTGTAATGCTCGACAGCACTATGGGTTTTTTGGCTTCGGATCAGATTTTAACCAGAAATTTCTACTGTCGTGGATCATCCTGGTTGATAGAAAGATAAAACGAAAAATCAGCTCGAACCTGAGTTAGGGTTGACAGTTCCATTGACGTCGAGTTCTGATGATGAAGAAATCTTTTTGTTGAGGCGGTTGGATTCGTCAACAATGCAGAGGTCACTCTTAAGCGGCACCGGTTTCACAAGACGATCGGTGCCCCCACAGAAGCCCCCACCACCAGCAGCTTGTTGCTGCTTCGTTTCAGCAGTCACTTTAGCACAGCTGGCGGTATTCTGTTGAGCCGAAGCTGCAGCTAGAGGTAGTTGAGTTGCAGCAGCTGCAAGTTGCAACGCAATCAGCGATTGAAGCTGCGGTGACATCGAGCACATTTGTGCACCAAGAAGCGAAGCACTCGACAAAGGTATCATAGTTCGCGAACTCATCAGCTGCCCAAGCTCGAGCAACGAACATGGTTCTATGCCTATCGCCTTCGTCGGAAGACCATCCGGATCGCTCAACTGAAAGCTTCACAAATTGAGATTCTACTTATAAACGAAAAAAAAAACGAAATGAGACAACCAAGGTAGCACACCAGGTGATCTGAGCGGTATGTGCTACACATCCTCCTAATCTGGCCAGGCAGCTTCATAATTAAAAATGGAGAATAATGCCTCAATTTTTTGCTGATCTTATTGCTCCTCCATAATTTTTTGAAGAGTTCTTTTCAATACAGCCAAAACCCCATCGGTGTAAAATGCGCGCAAATCCTTTCCACCTTTAAATATCCGCACCTTCTGTTCAAATGAATTAAGCGACGTGAATTTAGAGGCAGCCGTCTAACTACCGCACAGATAAACAGACACATACATGCATACACTCATAAAGAGGGTGCCACCATTATGTAGTTTTAGGGAAGCAGGTCGGGAAAAAAACACGATAGAGTGAGCCTAGCCGTTCCGTTATCCACATTTTAAGGAAAGCTGATTCCATAAACTATAGCTCTAGAAGGTTTCGCCTTCTCCTCCAATAGTACCGCCATCGAAATTCAAGATTCTACTCTCTAAGCAAGGCCACCACAACCCTATAAACCTTATTCTCAAATGTTCTTTGCCTACAATTGAACTGTAGAAACATTTGCTCATTTCCATCGCTAATAACGTTGTTAATAATGACGCCGAGTATTCTTGAATCAATCGTGCCACATATTTTCACTGTTCAGCTATCACTGATGAAATACAATTCTTCAAAAGCATCAAAGTGAACCAACAAAGACTATGCCATAATGTAACGCAGAATTTATTGCCATATAAAAGACTCGAAAAAATTGTTGTGTACTTTTCGATGTGGTAAAATCAATTTAACGTGCAAATATTTGTAATATGGATGAGCTAATTCTGATAAGATTCTGACCCACCAAAATATCAAATCATAGAAAATGAATGGAAAATTCATGTCCACGAATAAAAGAAATAATTCTTTTGATCACGATTTTCGGCACTTCTAAATTAATCTTAATCACTCCAAATCGTTCACAGTCGACTGCCATTTATTCTTGTTCAATAATTGCTACATTTCTTATGAAACAATGANGCGACTATCATTTATTCTTGCTCAGTGGAATAGTTGCTACATTTCTTATGAAACAATGAATATTTTTTCTTATAAAGCTAAATTCTTCAAAATATAGCCATACTAGAGGAACTAAATAATGTAACTTTACTATCATCGTACACAAAGATGACTAACGCAAAATTACTTCCGATCAGCTAAATATGTTTATTAATTCGACATTCTATCATATTCGTAAATTGTGAAAACGCTTTCGCCACTATTGTGTTGTTTTGTTTATCGCGAAAAATTAGATGAAAAAGGGCGAATGTGTTGAAAATGGTGCACGAGGAACGAACAGAAAATCAAGAGATCATTTTTGTTGGGATTATTTCCCTTTGTATCGCCATCGAAAATCGAATGAATAAACACAACAAAAAAAGAAGACCTTTGAAATTTAGTGACGAAAGACAGCGAACTTCTATCAAAAATGACACAAAGGTGTGCACATTATTTGTAGGTAGATTATTACTCGTTTCTCAGTTATCAGCAATTCCTATATATTTATTTACTGAAAATATATACATTACCGCTAGTACGGTTGTCATTGGCTTCTCAGAAAAAAAAAAAGAAAGAAAAAAGAAATTCAATCCCGCACAAAATACTATTCATTATGGTGACGTGAAAATGCGTTGAATGCATAATTTGCCCGTATCGTACGGGCTCAAATAGCAGCGCTATATTTTTGGTATGCGAAAACATTTGGCAAGAAATGCCATCATACATTGATTCCACTAACAATTCAACGTCGAATCACCTCTATCAATGCAATTACCAATCGCGGAAGAAAAAAAAAAATCAAGAATGGCAAAGAAACGAATTACGAATTTGTTTCTCATCCCCCCGAATGCCTCAAATATTGCTTGGCTCTCCTCTTTAACTCCCTCTCGGTTCTTCTACCTCTAGTTTTTTGAATTATATTACATTTTTTATGTCCTTGATTTTAAGCTAATGAATCGTTTATATTTGAAACTTTCGATCGATCTTCTCAGAATGAAACATAAGCTTTCCGATTATCTGAAGTGATATTAGAATATCCTCGCCTAGGCAATAATTATAGCTCACCTCCGCCCCATTTTCATAGTAAATCGTAGAAATTCCCCTTCTCAAGGTTATTACAATGCCGAAAGGAAAAAGAATGTCGAATGCAGCAACCTTTTACATTTTTTTTGCAATAAAAAGTAGAAATAACGAACGACGAGATAGCTATGAATTGATGTTTTAGTGATTTTGAGAGAGAGAGAGAAAGAAAAAGTGTGCTCAAAGTACAACAGAGAGCACCGGACGTCTTAAGAAATTGGCGTGCGAGAGAGCTCTCAAGTTGTGTGTTTACGGCCGCTTGCCTATATGTTCGACGACATGGCAACGTTTCCCGAAACGATTTCGACAGTGATGCCGACAAACCGAGTGTGTGTGTGTGTGTGTGTGTATTTTTGCTGCGCTTTAAAAAAAAAAAAAAATCTTTTTCGGAATGCACAAGGGTCGAATGAGTGTAGTGCCTGGATGCAACGCCGATAATGGGAGGATGTTGAGGCGAACCGCCGAGCAAGTCGACTAGCAACACCCCAACATACGACTGCCTCGGGCGCAATTGCGCTTCACAAAGTAATTAGCATCCCGATCTAGCATCATTTTGCACGAACTAGCTAAGGATATTTTCACTTAAAAAATCACAACATTTTGTGTTGTGTCCTTTGCTTTAACAACCGCTCTTCCAATAAAGTCCCCACTACATTAGTGAATCATCAAGCAAGCATCACACATTTTCTCTAGCTCACCTCAAAGAAATTCATCACCTATGAAATTTGCGAAATTTTCGAAAGAAAATAACTAAAACAAATATTTTCAAATTTGATTTGAAGTATAACTGAAGTCATTCCACCTTATTCAAAAATTATGGTTAGTTTATTGGAAATGCGTCAGTAATTTTTCCGCTGAATGAATAGATCAATGGCAGTAAAAACATCAACGAGAGGTAGGCATAACTGTTACTGAAAATGCTAAAATACATATCATTACGAAAAAGGAAGTGATATATGAATGCGATTGATTACGAAATGAGAAATGCAATTAATATCCATTATTTTTTTCCCTTACTTTTATCTACAGCGATCATTCATCATAAAAGTAAACGATAAAGAAGATATAGGCGTTGCAGATAGTTGTTCTATTTATCTTAAATCATATAAAATAAAAAATAGAAGTCATTTTTAGTGCAATTTAGCGAGAACGATTTTCGATCTTCTTACGAAAAAAAAAACTTTTCGTTCTCTCAAATTTTTGGAAGAATGTGAAATTATCGGCATTCTACAGATTGTACAGGAAAAATGATGGCGGTGCTATTGAGGCACAGAATTAATCCATATGATCGAGGTGATATATCATAACAATGGGTGAACCCCCGTTCAATCCGATCGGAAAAAAAAAAGGATGAGATCAATGAATCAATATTCGTAGTGATTTTACTTTATAACAACTGCACAAAATCCGATATTTTAGGTGAAGGAGATGTTTAAGTGGAGGACTAAAACAACACATAGTAAGTTTTACATAGCAGAGGATACAGGAGAGGAAAAAACCTAGAAATAGTTTCTTGATCAAGGAAGCTAGTAGCTGAGTCATTCGCCTTATGCATGTGCTTCACATAAATACTGCCAGAAATATGGTTGTCCACGAATGAGTTTTCAATGCTCCTATGAAAGGTTAAAATACAATACCTGCTGAAAAAGTGAACGGAACTTTCAGTAGATGAAAAAATTTTAGAATTCATTTGAAGATGATGCGAACTGCTGTACAATTTGATGGCATTAGAAGTAAAATCCGATGAGAAGCACTTCAAATGATTTCTTAAAATCGATCGTAGATGATCGCAAAACGCGTAGATATGAGAGATGGCTTATAGAAATAGAATGAAACTTGACGGATGGCCTATACAACTGGAATTAAATTGATTTTTACTGAAGAAATGGAATCATAAACTATTATTAAAATCTTTACTACTCTACACCTGAAAATAATGCAAGCAAAGAAATAGTGACCCTCTAATTGGAAATATTTATCAATTAATTTTCAACGATTCAGTACTTGAGTTCTATGCAATGTCCCAATCATTTTTCATTGCAATTTAAGCGCTTCAAATGATTAATGTACCTATGTTAAGCTGAGTTAATCATCTTGCCCATCCCAAAACGACTCAACACAAAAGTTCTATAAAAAGCTCTTGTCGGAATGACGTCACTGCAGCTAACANAATGATTAATGTACCTATGTTAAGCTGAGTTAATCATCTTGCCCATCCCAAAACGACTCAACAAAAGTTCTATAAAAAAGCTCTTGCCGGAATGACGTCACTGCAGCTAACAATGAAAGCTTTTTGTGTCGATAATAGAATGAAAGCACTAGGATCGATTTGCGCAACGATCGAGCTTTATATGTTAGGGGGAGTTATATAAGAAGAAAGAAAAAATTGAAGAAATATTCGGTATTCTATGAATATTCGGAGAACATACAAAGAAAAAGGATGAAATTGGAGTAGTCCCCACCTTAAGAATATCACAGAGAAGAGGGACAAAGACATTCACAAAAACATTCCCACGAGCTGAGAAAATCCCCATGAGAAGAGGGCTAAGATGTTTGCGAGCATGACACGCAGATGGCAACGGTGAGGCAGTGAGACAGTATATAAGAGGCAGCTGCCGAAAATGACGTCATCGTGAGGACAGCGTATGTCCCCGCAGAATGCTGCAGCGGCTTCCGAATGCACCGCATGGGGCCGACCTGACAATTAGAGTGTGAGATCGGCCGTCCACCGTCGTCAACGCAGCATAAACACAATGCACCGCGATGACTGCTAACGACGCAGCTTAGCTTAAATTGCACCCATATATGGCATGGCTAGATATAGCTGGCTTTTTTATTATCAAGGCTTTGAATAAGCTTTAGGTTACGAAGAATACCCGCAAAATTTCGTTACGTTTCAATGAATCCGCCAAAGAGGTGCGAGAAACGAGTATAACATCATCTATACAAATCACATTGGTTAATATTACTCAATGCAGTATCACATACCTTTAGTATCGACAACTAAACTGCTAGAAACAAGTGCGATGGTAATATTTAAATGTAGTTAGTGCATCGTTTTTCGAAGAATTAACAGAAATAGGTTGAGTGACTCACTTAAATTTATATAGAGGGCCAGTGCACACAGTCTTATCTGACGATCCGATAGCAAGTACACTTCTACAGAGTTGTCATTTCGTATGTCGTACAATAGTGATGCAAACAATCAAAAGTTCAACTTGACTGAGCGTCATCAAATACACAGCTCTCTTAGATGCGATACGATGCTATCGACTTCAATTAGCATTCGAAAACC
>JAARMF010001977.1:15573-32643 GCA_022844705.1 Toxascaris leonina
CCCCCCCCCCCCCCCCCCCACAACCATCACTTTCCACTTTCCTCCCCTCAGATCGGCGAGCTGATAATACATATGGTAGCTTATGGAGTTTTGTGTACATTGTTACCGCGTATGCTTAGAGTTGGTAAAACATTTAAAAAGATTGTCCAACAAGATGCTCTCCACTGATTTTTCATCTTCTCTCCACATCTTCATTCACGCGTTGAATAGAGTATTTTTTGTGACATATCATAAACGTTTTTTCTTTCGAAATCGGAATTAAAATTCGGCTTATAAAAAGGGAAAAAGCTACAATGAAGAAGTCAAAGAGACGATGTTCCCTTTAATGAAAGCTGAAGGATCGGATAAGTATAAATAAATAGGTATAAGAAAAAAAAAAGAGGAATCAATGAGAACGATGAGCATATTGATGTTTCGGTCATTAGTTATTGACATGAACATGTCGATCATGCATGAGCTATCATCACAATGATATGCATTGTCAATTGCAATTCATTTCAATTGAAGGAGGAAAGATGATGGTGGAGCATTCGTTAAAAAAAAAAAACAATTCAAAACTTCGAAGAAGAGAAGGGGTTTGGAAGTGAGGATATAAGAGAAATGATAAGATTTCGCAGCATTTCAGCAAGGGCTTTTAAATATGAGTCACTTTAGTTAGTAAAGTGAAATCTATTTGGTATCCAATTGTGGCGATTTTTAGCTTTTTGAGATATGGAGAGGGAGAGGGAGGAAGGGAGTGAGAAGAAACACTTTGGTCTTCCGGTTGTTGAAAGATTCACCTCTTGTTCATCCGCATCTAATCCAACTGTTAGTTGCTGGATAATCTTATCATACATAAATAAGTACTTAACAGAAGAGTTCAAAATTGTTTCTGTCAGAGAAATGTTTATAAGGATGGTGCAATGTGAGTGTCGAACAACCAATTAGAGTGCTACATAAAATAGCCTAGTCTGCAACATTTTTATATAAAAAAAAAAACGAAAAGAGAAAATGATTTGAATGCCTTTTATTCTTGGCCCATATTTCCAGCATGAAAATTTGTGCATCAATAAGTAGGCCGAGGCGCGTATTATTGCGCTAATCTTGACTAAAACTTTTGTAGGATGATCAATTCCCAACGTACTGACAGTTCGGGGCAATAATTACGAGGAGAAAACGATATGACAGATGAAAGAGAGGAAAAGAGGAAGAAGGTGTTTCGGCGAGAGGTAAAGTGTGACAGATAATTCGGTATTAGCCGAATGAAAGGGAGCGGGAAAAAAAAGGGAGGAAGTGTGATTCCAATGGATTTTATGAGTTGCACATAGGATGTAAAAGAAGTGTTTTGTGGCACATCAATAAAAGGTTGATTATCGCGTGGTTAGTTTTCATAAATGTAGAGGCGTCAGAAGTAATGAAGAATTCTTTAAATTGACTTTAATTCTTGCGGCCGTTCCGATTATCGATGTGTAATCATCAACTCTGATTGATGAGTGCCTATTCGATTGTGATTATTTTAAATGGCAAAAAAAAATTTTATGATTTATATTTTCTTAGGGAAATAATTTCTTTTCGTAGAAGAAGAAGAAAAAAAACAATCAACCGTAATAGCTGAACATTTAAGAAAAAATACCCAATTGCCTATTTTTGTGGAAATTTTTTCTCCACCAATAGGGAAACATTTGTTCATAGTGAAAGTGGAGGTGTTCTTTTTTTTTTTTTTCAGTGTTTCTATACATTTGTGATTTTTTGCAAGAAACCTGTTTGGGAATTTCCTCACTGCAGCAAAAAACATCCAAACACACATATCGTTCAATATTATTGATAAGAGCATCTGACAACGTTTCTTGGTTAGGACTAATTGAATTTTATGAGAGAAAGATAGAGATACGTCTTGCATTTAAATAGCGAATGTTCGCGTTTATATGAGCTATTACTAGCACCGAAATGGAAGAGATGTAATATGTAAGGAAGATGCTGTTAAAGCACACATATATATAATAGCTTTCGAGATTTTAAGTGAATGAACCAAGTGATCTCTGCACTGTAAGAAGCCGACTGGTCACTTTAGGGTAAAAATTCACGTCGTCACCCTTCCTAATGAAAAATCGAGTGGTCACTCTCCCAATGAAAAGTCGAGTGGCCATGATATGCTATCATTTTATAGCTTTGGTCACATAGTTCGCTGATGACGGGGCGACATTGTGGTGGAACAAAATGAAGAGAGCGTGAAGTGCGTGTTTTATGCTAGATAGGATATGGTGAGCTCCAGTTCACTCGAAGACTATTTAAGAAGTTATTTATTTATTTATTTATTCATTTGTTCAATTATTTATTTGTTTATTCACTTCAATATGCAAAGTAGGAAAACATAAAAGATTATGCGACTTGTCATAGCGTCATTCACGGATAATAATCGCTAGGATGGCAAATTTACTGGCATTTTCTGAAATATCACAGCACTGCGTTTTCTGGAAGAGGAACTTCTCTAGCATAAGCATTTTTCGAAGAGTTCAATGCAAATAAAAATTATTTAGCCATTATGTGCTTCCGCAGATTTGCACTTTAAACATGCGCTGTAGTGATGTCATATCCATTTATGCGTGTCTGCTTGTCTGTATGTCTGATAGTTTCAGCTCGAAAATCGCTGGAACAGAGTTACGCAATTTGCTGGGTGGAACGTGGACCACAAAATTATCTCCTATATCGTTATTTAATACATCGCATTTAATAGAGATTATAGGCATCGAAGGAGGCAGAAAGTTGGCGTATTTTTCACACTAGACGGATGAATACTTGGTTTACACCAGCCGGTTACGAGAAATAAATTTCTTATCGAAGGTTTTTTATAGGCGGTCGTATCAATTAAAATATAATCGTCCTATTTTGCATTTTTAGTGATGATAATTTCTGAAATCGGTTGGTCAAATGAGCAAGTTGGAAAATATGCGTATTATTTCATCTACTTGGACACATTTCTTTTCATATTATTCATTTCCTACTAAGAGAGATTAAAAACAAATGGAAAAGCATTGAGCGCATCGAAGAAGCTGCTATACGATGTGAGTGACCAATGCAACCACTTATAAGCAGACTTTCAATGAATGTAATTTTGCGAAAACAATTTCTAACCTATGAAAATAATCGTTAAAAAAAATGAAAAGCCCCGAAAATTAAAGTATAGAAAAACTCCTTCGTATTTTTAAGCATCCCTAAAGGCAAACTTCTTGATGCTTTTGAATATTTATGGCTTTTATTAAAATTGCTGAATAAACGTGAAGGATAGGAAACTTGCCTATGCTAAAGCATGAGTCCTACCTAGCAAGTTTCTTTGCTATAGCTTCAATGAATCTCTTCTGCAGTCAACTCAACAGACAATCAGATAATCAGACACAGACATATATCCAGACATCATTTTGCAAAATCATACTTCGCAAGTGCTATTTTGGAAGGGGGCACATAAAAGTGCTCAATGGTGCGAAATCCCGAATGATTTCACCGAATCTATTGTTTGTTGGAATCTTCTTTCTGAGATACATTTTCAACTTTTTTCCGCTATTATGGTGAGTGACATCATATCAAACGCTGTGGGCTTATCACTGTGCTTGATTCAACCCGACAGCCACTAGAACAAGAGTTGAGCAATGTAAGAAATATTAGATGTATAATGACCCTCTATACCATCTTTCATATAAATCCACTGATTCTGAAAGAAGTTAAAGATGCTTAAGACACGAAGAATATGGGGGTAATATGCATGGAATTTTGAATTCATACGATCATCATTCCCTTGTTTGTTTCCAAAATTTGCTCGGGGTTCGCCTAATGTCTCGTCCATCTTAGTCGATTGAGGGCATCTTCTGCCGATAGTTCGATCTTTTCCATGTTCTACCTGATAGTATTCGTTTTGTTACATCGACCGGATGATAAGATAACGAATCTTTTGATGACACTTATTCGAGTGATAAGAAGAGTTCATTTAAACATCTCAATTACTTAGATTATCAATAAATAATAATATACATAAATCGATGCTATCATATTTGAACTTAATTCAATGTTTCATACAAATTGCGTTCTTATACATAAAATACTCATGTAAATTATCACTACGTTTATTAATCTTTCGTTCTTATACGCCTTCATGAGTTTCTTTTGCAAAGGTGACGCCATATCTCTACAAAAGTGACATCATTAGCAAGATCGCATCTCTGCACACTCATATATCTGTACTTGTTTGTGTGAGTCTCTGGTTCCCTCCCTTTCCCGCCCCTTTTCTCTCTATCTTTTTCCTCCTTCCCTCTCTTTCTATCTATTTTTTCTTCCGTTTGGTCCTCTCTCTGCTTCGTAGCCTCCGCTCGGGAATCATTGATGCCGGACCTAAGAAGCGGGTAGTTGTAGTGGGTATAGTGGTGGTACGGTGTGCATAATAACAAGTATATTGATTTTCTATACTATATCATGCGATAATAAATCAATTTGAAAAGGAGATAGAGACATTCAGATGAGTTTGGGAAATTTGATTGGTTTTCATTTCTATAAGATTTGCATTCTACACTAATGAGATAAAAGAAAAATGAACGTACAGTAAAAGATTTGTCTTGATAGTTGGATCGTACAATTGATAGTAGAATTACAATATGACGGTTTTATTATACATATTCAATTTTTGTTGTTAACTTGTGAAAACGGTTGATCAGATGAATGAGATGCAAAAGAACGCATATCGTCGCAGATCTTTTCGGATGCTTGTAAATGGCCACATCAGTCTTAAAAACAAAACCCATTCAATACGGAATGCATATTACCGAATTTTATCGAACCATTGTCTGCGGTTCTTTGCAACTATTTCTAAGATTCGTCGATCTGTGTGAATGTTCATAGAATAATAAGAAAGATAATAGAAGAAATAAAACCTTAAAATGCCCATTATAATCATCAATATAGTTTCATTTATAGTTGAAACTACTGAATAGATTTTACAGATGCATTCGTAGCCAAGAATCCGAAGTTGTCATAAATATGATAGTGCTTTTCCGTTGTTTCCATTATCCAATATTTTTGTTAACGTTTGCACATTGGCATGCTTTTCTAGCTGTTCAATTTAGACGTTGAGAAGATCGCTCTTGTATAAGATGGATATTTTATTTTCTGATGTTCCGACACATTCTGCAATCACCGGTTATGCACGGTCGTGTAGCAAAAAATGCCAAAACGTCGAGAATAAGCGGCTGTGTCCTCATCGTCGATCACTTTGCGTTCGCCAACAAAAATACCGATTTATCTTTTTTTTTAACACATCACTTTTTATTCGAACTTAAAAAAGTACAATCAAGCAATTACGCATTCTCTCTCGTTAATCGCAACCAGTTTACCAACGTTCTATTATGTAGTTATCATTTCCACCATTGAGAATTTCTATAGGTTCATTGCGAAAAAAACTGATATAGTCAATTTTGCAACTCTGCATCATTTGCGAAATAATTTCTCCTAAAATTGAGCTAATATATTGCGAACGAATATGTTAGTGTAAAACTGATCTTTCATAAACTGATCTTTCATCCAATACTTCGGTATAGAGTCACCATCAGGAATAACGAAAATCACAATCCAGGCAACCATGAGCAGCAACCGAGACAAAGATGTATGCAATGAAAGAGTTGCCGAACTGAGGTTGTTTAGAGGTTGCACTTATCGGAGCAATGTTGGGTAGGGGGAGGGGAGGGGGAGGGGGAGGAAAGAGAGAAGAGTTGGAAAATGAGCTTAAGGTTGATGCATTAAATAAACAAAGTGAAGTGATTTCAACGTAGTAATAAAAGCAGAAAGGTTAGAAGTCTCGCTCGATGATCGTTTCTTTGCTCAGGCGTTCGTTTACGTGATGGGGAAGTGTCTGAAAACATTGAATAAAGAAGTGCTCTTGCGCTAACCTGTTGATTCTCAGCACAATAGCTGCATCTTTCGATGAAAATAACATATCTTCGTTGCGTCACTTGAAGCTTCTCTGTTGAGATCGTTCTGAAATGAACAGAAGAGGGAGATCATCAAATTGGAGTATTAGGGGAAAAGACAAGTTGTATGAGCATATGAACTGCTCAGAAACGCTTTCTGGCAAGTTTTCCAATGCTTAAATATTAGCTCAAAGGGCGATTCAAATGTCGTCAGGGATGATGATCAAATTGTATCGACAATTTCGGCATTTTCGCTAGATGGCTTCTTATAATCGTTGTAATTATTGAATGCTATTTAGACACCGTATGTTTGGTTGCCATAGAGTTACTAATGGTGGGTTATTTCTTCACACTGCTACAAGTGAATTCAATTTGCACAGAAATCGAGCGAAATTTTCCTCAATCGAGTATACAACAAACTGTATATTATTAAAATTAAAAGCGTCATTGGTAACACAGTAGATAAGATAAATAAAGAGGTATCAAACAACAGCTATGAGAAAGATAAATGACATCATGTACCGTGAAGCTTTTGGATATGTGAACGGGGGAGTGGCTATAAGAAAGAGAGCGGAGGAATAGTTGCATTAAGGAGGAGCAGTGAGAGAGGGCATAGGGTGGGGGCCGTGAAAAAAGACTATTTGAGGAGGAATTTTGCGCCATGGTATTCATTACTAGATTGCGGTTGAGGATGGTTACTATCTCATATTACTTCCGTTCAAAAAGCTTCCGCTCAACCATGTGCCATAATCAGATTTCTTATTAGCATATTAGATTAATGTTGGATAGCTATCATAGTTGTTGGTCTCGCTTTGCGACGCTTTTGTCATTGACAATAATGTCGCCCCTCCTTTTCGTTCCCACCAACCCTCTCCTCTACAACTCTCTCCTCTTCTTCCTCATCCCATCTCCCTACCACTTATGATATTTTCCACTATATTATATGAAGTGGAGGAAAAATTTGTTTGACTTTAACAAAGGAATTTGTTTAGGCATAATTTACATCCCGAAAATCAAATATTCATATATAAATTAGACAAACTTTCCGCTACTAAATCCATATTAACGGTTTTCATTGAACTCGTGTGGTTGTCGTACACGACAGGATGAGTTTCGTTACGTTAGCCCTTGCAATTCTTGCAGTAATTCTTCTCTATCTTCTTTTTAAGGTGAGTGCATATTCTTAAGCAAATCATCACACCCAAGTAATTCTCGATATCTCACCGGAATAACTTCTAAAATATGAGAAAAATTCCTTGTTAGTTAGCTATAAAGCTTAAATTTTGCGATCCTTTAGGAAAGTTTATGGCAAATCATTCAACCGACCTGTCAAATAACAAAAGTGAATGAATCCTTCGTCATAGAGATGAAAATGATTCATTCAGCTTACATTCTGCAATGTTCTATATCAATCAGCAATAACTATTATACCAAAATAGTCGATCGTATTTTATATGGCTGATGGCATTTGGCGTAATTTGCAAATTCAGTGAATATACGCAATAAATTTTATTTATTGTGGCTAAGGGAAAAGGCATAAAAATATTAAAGGCTTCGTAGTCATTAAATGGCGTTTATTTGAGAGGAGATTATCCGCATAAGAGAGAGTTATGAATAAGCTGATATTTAACAATGATTCGAATACTGAACAAAAATTTCGACAAATATTTTTACTGATGTTTTGTGTTCCACCACTTCCACGATTTATTAACATTTGAAATATTTATTCCACATGAACTCCCTCACTCAGCCACAACAGATTACTGAATGTGGCCATGAATGTACGATAACGGATGAGGAGATTTTTGCAGTATCCGGAATATGGAAATTTGACATTGGAAAAGACAAGAGTATTCAACAGCAAATTGACCTCAGAAAACGGAGGCGCCGAAGAGGTTGATGCATGAACTTATCTTTATTTGCAATGGAGTTGAGATTTCAAGTTTGTTAATGAAAGCAACTATAGTCGTTAGTAAATGGAAAGTCAAACGCTGAAAACGTAGAAATTTTCCTGGTTTGCTGTAGAGATGAAAGCACGATGACCTCGCTGAGAAGTCATTCACCTATCTACAAAGTGATAAACTCTTATAACTTCAGTCCTCATTGTGTGCTTGTCACTGCATCCCTTTAAAATCGCCGAACTCCTTAATTCTGGGGTGGTCTTTGATTTCTGGAAATACAGTTTTCTGGAAAAGATGCACTCATTACATAATACAAACGAAATTGGAAGTATTTCCTGCCAAAGATTTAGTGAAAATATATATATATATATATATATATATATATATATCTGCGAGCTTCATGCTTTCGAATTATTCATGCAGTTAATTGGCGTTAAGCTGAAAAAGCACATATTAGGATGGTTGATTCACATGAAGAATACCATACCATGCTAATGTATCGAAACCGTAAGTAAAGCTAGAGATGGAGTGTCTCACGTCAAGTCGTTGTTTCTGTAAGAAGCTATTAGATCCGTTGGCATGGCATCACGCATTCCAACTCGTTTAGACCCAATTAGAAACAAATATCAACGAGTAAATATGTTTGCTGGAGCAAAGGCGAGAATACAGTAATACGTCGATAAAGTCAAAACGGATTCGATGAAGAATTTAGCAATTTGTGATGGTGAATAAAAAATGAGAAATAAATGCGACTAGGGCGTATGAATGTCTCTCGTCATAGCTTATCAAACGGAAAAAGCCGGCCTCCTTTCAACCGCAAATACATTTGGAGTTGCCACTCGTTCAATTGGAGTGGTCTATTTTAGTGGATTTCGAGTGTTCTCACACATTTAATGAGTCCAGTAAGCATTTTAGTGAGCATTCGAAGCTTTGAGAAGACATCCGGAAAGCGCATTGTAAAAAATCTTAAAGTTCAGGTGATATATAGGTGCTTAGAAAAGGTACCGAAGGATACCAAAATGAACGATTCATCCAATCGAAATGAGGTATGGGTGTTTACGATTGCGCAGTTCAGTTGATTCTACTAAGCAAGGTACATCTATAATATGTAATTTTCCTCAGAGAATATCGCGAGAATCGTTATCGGTGTAGTTGCAGGGATTTGGAATCCAGAAAATTTATCAGCAAGGAAGTGACTGACTTAATGAGGTGATGAAATTATAAATCGGTACTCCAAAGCCATGGAACGTTGCAGTTGATTAAAAATGTGAAAGAAAATGCGTTGCATAAAACGTGTTTTAGGCTATTTTCTTGAAGCAGGTTTTTTGAAACTGATGCACTAATATGACGAAGAGGAAGGGGAAAGGGGTTGAGCAATAGAGACTGAGGTCATTTCTTTTCCATAAGAAGAAGGGAAAATTTGAGAGAAATCCATATCTGATTCCTTTCGATATCTAATGATTGTGACTCATTCATATAGACTCGCACTAAAGCATTCGAAGCAATCATATGCGTACTCCACTTCCTCTCCATTGAGATTTCAAATCGAGATCTTCATTCCTCTTCCTTTCATGAGTGCTTTAAAGAGAAGCAGGCCATGGGTTCACTAGTGAAATGAGTATTAACAGCATTAACACGCCTTCTTGCTCACTGAATTTCCTTTGTATTGCAGTCAAGAAGTCTCGAGACAAAAGGGCAGAATATTGAACACAATGAAGCGGGAATTGCATCGATTCATGACGCACCTTCGGCAAGAGTGAGTTCGTTATCCACCTGGTCTATTAAAAAGCTTCGCTATTGTCGACCATACTTTGATGTTTGAATATTTTATTTCGCCATTCCCTTCATCGCGGCCGAAGTCAGGTTTCTGTTTTAGGATATACCTTGAACGTTTCAAATTCCATATGTTTAGGGACAATTAAGCTCCCTTTTAAGCTTCATACAATGACTATTGATGTCGCCTAAGCTCATTGCAATAGATCGATTGTATTCGAATGAGTGCTCATAGCTTGCCCAATATTTGGGATGCGGAAATTGCATTCTGACCAGTCTTGAGCAACTATCCGAAAACAGGAACTATAAAAACCTAACTTACAGAACTCGCATGGAAACCATTCCTTTGTACCACTCATCTCCCTCCTTTTCCCTTTTTCCATGCAAACGTGCGAATAGTTTACTGTTTTTCGATAGCTGCGAAAGTTTTTAATGGCCCTGACACATTTTTCCATAGATAATTCACGAAATTCCCATATGTAAATACTGAACAATCGACTTTGTAGATCCGAAATTCGTACATAAAAGAGACGGCAGAGAAGTCAGAAGAAGTTCAAAAGAGTGGAATACTTGAAGAGAATGTGAGAACGGCACTACCATCAGTAACGAATCTCCCACCACCGTCGATTGGACGAATGCAGGAGGCAAATGAACACTTAGGAATCAAACCATTACGGTCATACCAGAAGACAGGAGAACAATTGCCTACATCACTTCCTGTCAACGAATCATTCGATAACAATCTAAATACGGCGTTACCTTCGTATGAAAGTGGAGCAACATCTAACTATGCGTCATGGGATCATCGTGGCCCACATCCCAAGGTTTTCTTTCTTAAGTATTTATCCTTCTTTAGATGAACGACTGCACCATACAAAATATTAACTCATCGTTTTAGCGACAAGCATAGAAATCTGAAAATTTCCAGTTAAAAGAAAGGCTAGACTACATCGACTAGACTATATTATGCCACTGTAACAGATTGTGAATCTCTTCAAGGATGTCAAATAATCTGAGCAAATATTCGGTTTCATTGTTGTTGTTGTTGGGGCTTCAAAGAGAAGACTGAAGAGCAGTTTTATTTAGCACTAATTTAGTTGGCGATTTGCGGATGTAGTTAACTTTCGGATCGCTGTGGAATCATTCATCTCAAGAATCAATCATATTCCTCAAAGAATCAATCATGCACTGATTCCTATGCGAAGAAAAGCAATTTATATGACGATGGAAATGAAGTAAATTTGCTTTATATCTCAATTACAGTTGCTCACCCTCAGAAGCGAAAAGCCATAAATGCGAAAGGAAATAAACAGAATGCTGATCGCTGCTAGTCTATTGCAGAATAGCGAATCGAACAGTTCCAGTGAAGCGAATCAAACTGTTATCAACGGTGCCGTCTTACAGCAGTCATCCTCTGGTGGTAATCACTTCTTTAATGTAAGTTGTAATCCAATATTTTTATACCTTAGTTTTCCTGAATTCGAAGAGTTTTCTATTTCACAGGACCAGCAGTATTCGTACTGGCGTTGAAGATTCTGAAATCGGTCAACTACATTACGCCAATCGTTGCTAAGAAAACATGTCACTCTTTATTGAAAATCAGAGAACGTAAACTTTATTGTCGTCGACAGAAACAGCTGTGAGGTACAGAACGACTTGTCAGACAACTGAAACAAGTAGTAATGCAGTTGTAGCAACCACGAACATCAGAGGAGTTATAGGCTGGAATGGCTTAAAACCTCGTTTTTCTTTTAAGAAGGAAAGGAGGTTGCTGTGGTAGTAGGAAGAGAGGAGAAGAGGGATGCGTTAGGAGGAGACAGAAGATGTGGCACAGACCCGATGAACATATGTTCAATCATTATGAGCGGAAACGCGGTGACCAGCTGGTGACATAAACTTCAAGGTTCACTAACTGACTGGACTTGCTTTAGTCCTGCTTGATCGTCCGTACAATGNAGACTTTCTTTATTCCTGCTTGATCGTCCGTACAACGGTTAATGCGTCATAAGTTTTTGTATCCTGCGAAATTGCTACGAAGCGAATAGCATCTCTAGTTTAACAGAGAGAAATACAGAGCAATAAACCTCAGTTCTTGGGTTCATCAATGTAGTATCGATAAAATCAGACCACCCTCTATAGTGACGCAATTAGCCATTGCGTAGTTGGCTAGAGCGCCCTTTTATTGAAGGCACAGAGGTGGTCGGCAAAGGTTCACATCTAAATGTCCTTTAGAACACCCATTAATACGTCTCGTTGAGTAACATAGAAAGATAATCAAATCATTGCTATATGTGGAGACTGGGAACGCCTCAAACTGTCGCCTGTAGATGCTGGGTGCTCACCACTTCACAGTAGCATCGCAAATCACCGTGCTGCTTCACTGCAAAGGCTTCTGGTCCACATGTTTCGTCCCTTTCAAAAAAAAAAAAAAAAAAGAATTACGTCGTTTGTTATTTACGCTATACAGCCAGTCACCAAGACGACCATTAGTGTCAATCGGCTCACAATCACGACAACAATTAGAAAGAGCAGTTTTGAGAGGCAGGAAAGTAGGATAGGTTGTGTGGATGGCGCGGTGGATCAACATTGAAACGTCGTCGTAGACCGGCATCGTTTCGCATCATGCAAGTATAAAGCTCATTAATCACTAGGCCGAATCAACATGTGCCGAATGTTAGTCATTTATATCTTGCCTCGATTTGATCCCATAGAGAGAAAGAATGACACAAATTTTTGCAGACTACAACTTCAGAGGAGTCAAAAAAGTCTGAAGTTGCCGTACAACGAACACAGCGTTCAGAAACTGTTCTCAACTACAACGTCCAACCGATAAAGGCAGAGGTAAATTCTTTTCTCACATCCTCGCAGATTTCTGGGCAGAAGATTGTGAGTTCATCGTATCTATGCTTAATAAGTACATGAGCGCATAAAGGTTTCCTCGGTATATTTTAGGCGTAAGTCATAGGGTTATCGAAGCCAAAAGGGGTCCATAGGAGCGTAAATAGTTCCATAGGGCTCGAGTTACTTTCGTTCGACTAAGCTGCAGAAGTTGGATGCTGAGCACGAACACCCAGCTTAGTAGCGAAGGACTCTAGGAAAAAGAATGCGGAATACATAGCGAGCGGAGGTGATGCGTAGGATGGAATCACGAGAGGACATCATACATATCTGTCACTCTTCATAAATATAAGGCGTGTTATGCACCAACTGGTAAAGTATTTCGTCCACCTTCGTTTATCACGTGGGATCAAACAAGCAACCGTATTTGTCGGCAGTGTTCTTCGAGCCTTTATTTGAACACATAAGTACGATGGTACTGCTTTCATATTTCAGTCTGTTCTAGTGGCATTCCTGCGAAATGCATTCATATGATCATGAGGTGTGTAGAAGAAATTGCACTGTGATAGCGATCTCAATACGGCCATCCGTGATAACATAATATGCCTTACCGTTTTTCATGATTTACAGTTGCAAGGAATAGAGCCTTGCCAGATTCATATCACCTACAGTCAGGATTCGCAAACAAGATGCGATACAAAAATGTTTGGCAATATGACCAATCGAAATCAGTGGTTTTATGGACACGAATTCCGTTGAAAATTCGAGTTTAAGACCCGATAACGAGCGTCGCCCACCCCCCTAAAGTTGATCTTTGTTTAACTGCGTAGCGAAGAAATTTATTCCCTTTATATCAACAATTACCTAGCTATAAAATGCCAAAACTCCATATTTGCATATTTTATTTTTGAGTGAGTGTTGAAGTGAATGGTCGTATTTTAGCTTTGGTGATTCCTGATAATGTGATCTATGCTTTTGCTATCAGACATGAAAGCAATTTATCCAAGAAATAGCCATAGTCATGATACTAGATCAATAGAGTTACTAGATTTTTTTTCGAAGCTAGAGGAACAACGGATTGCAAGCGATGGTTTTGGAATTAGGTGGAAATGATTGGAATTTATGGACGAACAATTAGTTATTTCTAGCGCGGATATCTGATTTAGAAACTTGTTCACTAAGGTAACAGTGGCGATTACGAATATGATTTACGCACTTTATGAGTTGAACCGACCAGATATGTCTTCAAATGTGTGTGTTTTGTGTTTTATGAAACACATAAATACAGTTCACTCGCTTCGCAGTTACACTGAATTTGCGCCAAATTAAAACAAACCATACTACATTTGCATCAATTTTATACATTTATAATGCATTGATGTTGAATTTATATTGCATCACATCGCATACCCTTAAAAGCATATGTATGCACGAAGATGGTTCGTTTTGAACCCTTCCCTCATCCCCTTTTCCCTTCTCGCACCTCCATCTCCTTCCTTCATTAGCAGACTCGAATTTTCGTCAGTTTTGGAAATTAGCAAATTCAATTGACCATTTATATTCACATTTAAGTGCCCCCGAAACACTCCGATTATGAATCTTGAATCATTTATTTGACATTGAATTTATTCGAGCAGTAGAAGGTTTCCTTTATTTCAAAGTGGCCATCACTGTTTCAAACTGTTGGTCACTCTCATCTGCAAAATGCACAAATGCCTCATCAATGCAAGCCTTTTATTCGTTAATGTTTACAACTCGACTCGATTCAATGTTCTCATTGTGTTTTCTAATGGAAAAGTCAACAAATCGTAGCGCATTTCTTCATCAGGTAATAGATTCCCTTGTTGAAACAACAGTCACCGAATCAACTTGGTCTGCATGGACGACGCAAAAACCTTCAACTTAACAGAAAATTTTGTTAGGGCTATCTATTGTTGAGTTGAGTCAAAATCTTTTTGAAATTGACTTTCGTTCAACTGACTAACCTAAACTAATTTAAACAAGAAAGGCCAAAGTAAACACCCTGCAAAATTCGACTTTCTGAAGTGTTCAGTTCCCGTTGCGGCGCCAGAAAGCTGCACTCTGGGCACGTCGGCGTCCGCAGACCGCATCAAGAGTGTTCAAAATGGACCGCCATGAAGTGTATGTAAGCTGGAGGTGAATCTCGAGTGAATTTCGCCAAAAAAGCTGGATCGACCGCTTTCCTGTTTGTGGTGATTACTTGATGCTCAGTAAAGGCCAGTAGACAGTTGAAAAAGTGAGGCACGATAGTCTCTTGGTCATCCGTAATGCCACCTTTTTTCGACAGATGTCTATATGTTCAATCGGCCTCATGACCAATCCCAGCATGACTTTGTTCAGCTCGCATCTTGATCATACATGGGCCAATTCAAGCTGTGAGACGAGAAGTGCAAATTGCCGCACATGCAGCATGACAAAGGAAGTTTGCAGCCCAAATTTGCGAGTGCATGAGTGTCAAGATATGCGCAATAAACGGCGAAATATGATGCGGAGAGGCGATTCCTCCTCTTACTATCCAGTTCGTAGAAAGCGCAAAACAAAAAGGAGTTTTCACATGGAACCCTTTTTTACTCTATTTTCACGAGCTGAATGAAGGGCAGATTTATTAGCGTAATAATCCGCATCGAAAAAACGATAAAAAGTCCAGGTGACAGTCACTACCTTCGGGCATAAAAATTCACATTTTGGAAGGTGAAGCAATTGGTGACTTGTTGGTGTCTTGGCTTATTTCACATGACACATGAGTATAGACATCAACAAGTAGGAAGCTGTTCAGAAATTTGCAAGTACCATGGTGGAAGAAAAATAACACGACTTCTGAGAGAAGGAAACGATTTGCAGATTATGGCTTTCATATGGATCTTGCATATATGTTTCTTGCTCTATGATGTGCTCTTCCCCGCTTCATAAGCCTTTCATTCCCAGAACTTGCCCACGCAAATGATTTTTTCCCGCACTATCTAGTAGACTATTATTCTCTTGCACATGTCACTCACATGTTTATCAGTTGTCTGTGAGTCAGGTTGAAGTAAACTCTATCATAAAAGTAATACCGAAAATAAAGTTTTGTTTGCTTGCATCTGCATTATTTCGAGGTGAAAAGCAGGGATTTGGAATGAGTGGGAATCATTCAACAATTCGTTATCGTTGCTCACCGAACCTGCATATGAATTGCAAAGGGTTCATAACATTGGTTAGGCAAGTTATCGTTCACTCGATTACATTCATTCATTTCGGGTTGAGAATGATGCCTCAGCTAATGAAAAGAGCTCGAGAATCTGATAGGCGCTATATGCACACACGTTTGAATTGCATGCCTTCTCTACATCCAACAAGCCCAAATCTGAGTGATATTTTTTCGTGAGGTATCGTTTCTGAGAAAGCGTTTCTCACCACAGCGTTTGCCCAATATTCGGTTGTCTATTTCAATATATAGATTTCGGCCTTTATTTGAGATTGATTGGATCACATGGATTTTCGCTGATGTTACCTGAAATGTAAGGACCTGATTTGTGCTTATGCGACGAGGTTCTTAAGAGCACGTGCGAATGAAGATTGGTCGATTACCGGGATGCAGAGCCAATTGTGTACTCAATTTTGTGGAATCACCAATTAGTTCAATCCACTCCTACCGTCATTCCTTCAAATTTGTCTCATCGCTATCTGACATGCTAACGATGTTGTGTATAATGCTATAATGCTTTCAGAGAAATAGTGCAAGAAATGATTTTCCACTAAACATTTTCGGATCATCCTACCTGGTCAGAGTAAAAAAAACAAACCCAGTAATACAATATACCTGGTATGTTCAAGCGCCATTCGCAACGTCAAATGGGAAAATAAGCCCAGATTTGCAAAGTGGCAGATACTAAATAAACGCCAAAGATGGCCAAAAGGCGTGCTTATATGATTGGGCATTTTCGCCCCACTGCGACGAATGCAGGTGAATTTATAAGTGTTGGTCACGAACTCAGTTCGGCAAATTAAAGCATCATTTACTCAAGAACGCTATGCCAACACAAAACCAGTGGAGAATTCAACGAGGAGATAATGAAGCGCATTCGGTCTAAAGGGCATTTCTATTGAAATAAAAGCATATGTATAAAAGTATCTATAGAAAAGGTAAAATATTTGCGCTAGTAGAAAAAAGGAATCAGAAAACAATATAAAAGGATTTTGATTTTAGCATGAATGCAATCGAATCGAGCGAAACGCAGATATAAGCGAACACAGAGCAATGAATGAGCATAATGATAAGCCATATATCAACATCGCTATTGAAGCAGTTGATATAAGAGTATGAAAAAGGCATAAACGACGTCATAAAGGAAAGCAATCGATGAAGAACATTATCTCCCCTAATTCTCCTACAATGACAACAGCAAGAATAAACACCAACTTCAAATATTACACAATAATTCATCACAACCACAAGTAGCATCAAACACAGAGGGAACTTCAGGTTCTATTCACTTACAAGCACCGGATATCAAACACCGATATCGCATCATTTGCAAAAACGCCGTAGTTGAACAGTTCAAGCTATGACGAGAAACAGGATTAGACACATGCATTTGTCATGTCTCACGAGAGGGCAAACCGTATTCCTA
>JAARMF010001978.1:0-31684 GCA_022844705.1 Toxascaris leonina
TGTAGTAGTGAGTTGGCGTTATTGATGCCTGCCATAAGGGCTTAATTTAGAGCAGATGGGACCAGTAACAAGAAGTTTTGCAGCTGGTAAATCTTAGCTCTCCTGGATGATTGGCGGGCTTGCTGGTATGCAGAAAAGCTGCAGTGCAAATACTCGTGCACTTTCTTCAGCAGAAGCACATCTACACGACGTCTTGTTGTGCAACTGAGTCCATGTAGGGCCGTCGACAGAAATCAGATTGGGGGTGGGTAGGTGTTATTAGTGAGAATATTCCCGACAGATCATAATCTAAACCGACTTACCTTGCAACCCTTCCTAGTAGTTTTCGCATTTACTAATTGAGTGGAAGACTGCCCTAACGGATGTGGAAGTTTCCATGCGGCATTACTAGCAATAACTTCGCAGCAGTGCACCTCTTTAGAGGAATGCGTGCTGTTGCTCTCATTAATAAAAGAAGCCTCGATTGAGCTAAACATTCTTGTGGCTCTGTCATTATGCATTTGACGTGTGCTTCATGCTAATCAAGGTTATACGCGCTGTTTTACTACTATCTTGTTATGCGGCCAATCATATTCTAATGTATGACTAAAACTTCCTCTGCTCGGAATTTCGACCGGCCGAAGGCTACGATATTGTTCGCTCAGGGAAGTAGTGGGGTTATGGCAGGATAACGTGGCGAGACAACCATCCGGTCAGCAGTGAATGCAGAATAACCCCCTCCATGTTCGCCATGCATGATGTGGGTCGTGCTTTCATCTGCATGGCTGGATCATGGGAGGGAGGGAGAGCCGAAGAAGTTATACGTCTACGTTTATCCTCAGGTCGTACTTCTTAGCCACCCTGTGGGCTTTTGTTTGTCATCTTCATCTGCACATAGTCTGCGTTCGTGTCTGTTGTGAAACAGAACTCATTTTCACAAGAAACATCAAGTATAACTTGATCTGTAGCGTCATGTAGTATAGGCTCGCTTGAGAGGCGCTCGAATATATATTGATATAACGCAAAATAAATTATGTGTGGCACGATCCGGAGTTGTTTCACAAGCGAAAATATGTTACAAAGTAAACGGTTGTTGTTGTTGAGAGTCAAGTGCGGTATTTAAAAAGAATCCGCCGTGTAAGAAAATGCCCATTGACAAGGTTCAAATTTTCTCGAGGCGTTGTACTATAGATATAAATTGGTGCGATCCTTCACACTGCTCTTAGCAGAAAACTCGAAGGCGATCCTTGAAGCCGTATCGTTCAGACCGTCGCTAGTGCATCGATGACGATCCAAACGACTCGACGACACTCGTCGAGTCGTTGAAACTTCGCAAGAGGTTTAATAATGAGACAAGTTCCTCACTGCTCGTTCAGTTCATTATAATATACAAGTTATCGTTATTCCGAGAATTCTGGAGGTGACGGCATCACCAGTGGCGATTTGATGTGAATATTTCGTAGTAATACGCTCACGCCATTTCCCTACTTGGAGGCTAGAATAGTAGATCAACGTTTTTATTTATTAATTTTCTGTTGAATGCTGTAGATATTCGCCTCTGATTGTCTCGTGGATGTAGTTAGTTTGGAGGGCGGGCTCCGGCATGCATTTGCCTGGTCCGGCTGTTCGACAAGAGTCTGGTGAAATGGCGAGCACGGAGATGAAGCTGAAAGATCTGCTGTCCGGGCACATTCTTTATAGATTCCTGGCGCTCGTTCTTATATGAGCTATAATCTTGATCAAGATGCTGCTTGAATTCAGCTGCGGAGCTTTCAGTAATGAGGAAGAAAGGTGCTTCATTTCATCTACTAGATAAACTGTGACTGCTGCACGTACCGAGTGCTATATTGGTGAAACCCAAAATGAATGAGGTGTGCGCGAAGAAATTTGGTGCCTGGAAAGGAGGTAAGTCAATGAAAGCAACCGAGGGAAGTTGGTTGTGATGGGATCGGGATGTATTGCTCAAGATCAGTCTAGATCAAGGGCGCGTTACATCGCCATCAGTTTGCTTATTTTTGTTCATTATTGTTGTCGCGACTTTCGTGCGCCTTAGTCTTTGTTTCCTGCTTGTTAGCTCTTATGCCTCAACTCCCAATCCCAGTTGCAAAACAACCTTTTTTCGTGATCCCTTCTAGAACTACAAGCCGTGACTAAGACTGCGGCGATAATGTTTGCCTTTGAGGAGAAATCGTTCCAAGTGAAATGATCGAATCAGTCGGTAATCCATGTCATTTAAGCCGCTTGAGAATGTTTCCAATTGCAGAACGCCGCTGATTCCCTTGCAGCTCTTTTTGAAGCCTCACAGTGTCTCGAAAGTTCCTGCGAACTTCCAACAATGTTTCTTCTAAACCATGGAAGATTTGCCTACAATGATAATGTGTTTTAAACTTTACTTGCAATTTTTTGTCAATTCTGTATATTTTTTGAATCTTTCCGTGAAAATCAAGAACGATTCTGTTATTTATGCTGTTGAGGAGTTTAGCCGAAATCGTTCTTAGCTTTTCGGCCATACCTTCATGCATCACCATATCAAACGTAAGTGCGCTTTTGTGAAAACAAAACTGCAACAAACACTCAAAACGAATGCAGCTGAAAATGACTAGTATTGCATACTCTGAAATTCACTGAGGTTGGTTGAACAGAGTGCTGAATGCACTGTTCGGAACCGCGAAACCACTCCCATTCATGCAGATGATAATGTGAATTTGGCCTACCAGGACAGCAATCAAAGAGGACGATCAGGAGGGATGTGTAAACGATAGAATTCATCCACATTGGGCACCCGACCGAATACAAAGCCCGCTTCAGCCTGAAATGAATCTCATCCGGTGGCATTTTTATTTTCTGCTGGACATATGAGTGTTGCGTTAGCCATTTTTCAAATTTTGAGTAGATATAAATTGCCAGCATCTCGAATAATTCCAAAACAAAATCAACATCCAGTCAATGTCGCCAAGGTTTGTGCTCGGATTTCCGGTCGCATTTTCAATGTTGTTCGTATCATCGCCAACAAGAAAACACGAAATAATGAGTAAGACACAGGAGTCGGCTGACATGCTGTCAGCTATCGCAAACATTTAATCGTTAAGCAGCTTGTCGCCTAAATCAAAAGTGAACATTTGCATGTGGCCTTTCGAGTGAAGATTCTCCAGGAAAACATGGAAGTCCACCTTCTTTTGGCTATTCTGTTTCCTTTCTCAAAAAGTGGCGTAACGGAGAATGAAGAGGAGTGTTTGCCAGTATGTTTTAGCGTGACGCCGAATTCTCAATGGCGAATAGCTTGCTGTTTCCTCCACTGGAGATTTCCGTCATTGTCGGGAAGTTCTCGGCAATTTTCCTCCTTCTACCTTTTGACGAGGTCTCCGCGGCGACCAGTCGCCCTTACTCGACTGGGGACTGTTCACTCCATATTTTATTAGTGAGCGTTTGTAGTGGTGTACATGTTCTGTAGTTAAGTCTGATGTGGTGAGCAGTAGGCCTTCGGGATAGGTATACGTCGGCAAATGAAATACGAGGACAGGGGAAGAGGAAAGGCAACTCTGTGTGAAATAGTGCACATTATAAGTGGGAGTGAGATGGTCAGCTGTGGCTTACAGCCGTACGAAGCGCACTCAGCTCATTACTATCCTGAAATCCTTCATAGGGCTNACTATCCTGAAATCCTTCATGGGGCTTGCTCAACGACTTCCCAGTCATCGATGGCGACATGTCTCACTCCGCGAACAGGTTCCGATTGCTAAGCGCCTTCATCAGTTCAGCTTGTCCTGATTCACGTCATACTCTCAGATGTTTCGTCGCATTTGTCGCAGTCAGGCTGCTTTTCGTGACCATCACATCTCGCACAATTACAGCTTTTCTGGATCACTTCGCACCGAGTGAGATGGGCTACAATATTTACCTTGTTCCTTTGCACTTAGGAGGCCGTCATTTTGAACATCCATGTTAAGGGCAGCACGATGCTGATAAAAGAAGAATACGCCTATGAAATAAAGACTGTACGCAAACTTCAGTCGCTGCACTGCCGTTTGCTGTTCAATACGTCTGCAATTCTAAAAGATCAAATTTTCTAGAAAGTCCCCATTAAATACCTCCATTAGAAGCAGAATTCATTTGCCCGCATGAAATACAAACCTTCAATCAACCTTCACTTTCCCACGAATGATAAAGTTACACAATTATATGATGAGAGAGAGAGACCTGCTCTTTCAAAAATAATCTGAGACACGAAAAAGCGAGTCTCAACCGCAAAACAGCCGCTCACTCTTATTAGCCTCGTTGGCTTATCCCGCACAGTAAGCCATAGCGACACTTCGGGGCCAGCGCTCAAACTCGAATCTGCGGAAGCACACCAACACTGACGAGATTTTTGGATGAATACATTTCAATTACAAGTACAGCGAAAAATGCCATAGTAAACGGCTCGTACTCCTTTCAAAAAATGGATGCAATGCTCTTCTTCCACCGCCCTCAGAGAATCAGCCTATACTCTATTTATAGCTTACTTACGAATTTCAGTTTTCTGCAATACTGCACTATACATAGTATTAGTACAACTACAGCAGAAAAAACACAATACAGTTTAGTACAATGGCACCACTAGTTATAATTAGATTCCTTCTTCATGGTTGCTGTTTTACTTGTTGCCCAACTAGTCATCAGTTAATATGCCCGTTATTTATCTTTTCTTCGAGGATTTCTGGAGCACAATGTTTCGCCAGTTCGCTTTGCAAACGAGGAGCATCATCAATCGATGTTGCAGTTCACTGTTGGGTATTACTGCTTTCTGATAGCCCTATGAGGAAAAAGCTTGAATTTTCTGAATCCACAGATACATTGTTCAGGAACAAATATTAGATGGTTTCAGTGAGTATCACATAAATGTATTTCAGGTGCATTCAATGACGAAGCGCTTCAGGCAATATACAGAGACGTGTTTAGTGCACATAGTCCTGTGAATGACGTCGAAATCATGATGTCCAAGCAGGCTCTGAAAGAAAAGAAAGCTGCTCGCTGGCAACAACCACCTGCACTTGAAGCTGCTCCGAATCGAGCTCCGTATATGATTTGTTCTCGAAATTTACGGCCAAAATATTTTGCTCTTCAAAAGAACTAAGAACCCTCGTCATGACCTCAGTTATGTTTCCTTCGTACCAGCAACCCTATTAAACGGAGTGTACCGCCCAAGGGATACGTAATATGGTTTGATAAATATGTCTGATAACATGAATATATTAGAATACAATCGTACAGTTCGGCCTATTTCGTTGCTCAAAAGATGCGTGTTGCACTCTGTGTGTTACGTCGAACTTGAGCAGCTGAATTCCCATTAACGTCTCACTTTGGAGTGCCACAAGTATCGCCTAAGACAGCTCGATGAAATTCCCGTACCCCTACCGTCAAAGTAGCGATATGCATTGCTGATGCCGCGAATGCGTAGACGATTCTCTGGAATCGGAACACTTTTTGAGCAGCCGTTTCAGATGATGTGATCTGTTACTGGAACACATATTCTCCACACTGCGCTCCTCTTGCTTATTTTTCGTAGACTTTTCAGGTCCACTGCAGGAGACAAAATCAGCCAGCCTGAACAATTCGTGTGGCTGCAAATGATATAGATTTAAACTCACCCATTGTTTGATATATCGTACTAGATGTTTCTGACGACGACACAGAACTATTAGGTTTGTGAACGGCAGCATCCTCCAGCGCAATTTGCCTCAAACTTCTGGCCTGCGCTCTGAAAGCCGCGATCGAAGAGACAGATAAGGGATATTTTTCGTCTACGAATCTCGTTGCCACTGTTTTTCGTCTATGAATAAGTGGGAACCCCTTTCAAATGACAACTAGCACACCCACTGTAGGGAATTTATTTGTGCAACTAACGTGTTCCTTATAACAGTGATGGACGCAATGGCAGAAGGCACGTTACAACCTGCGTCGAGTGCAGTGCAACGCCTAATGCTTTCGAACAACATTCAAACATGCAACAGCAGATAGGCACTGCGCATGCTCATTGAAGTGGTACGACACAGCAAATAACGAAGAGCACCTGATAACGGTGAACGGCGTAACACATCTTTTAATGAAACTGGCCACACTAGTTGAGTTTTTAGAATTGCTTGATCCATGTTCTTTCCCAACATTCCTTCTAAATCAAAAATTTACGTGCCGAGAAGTCAACATCGAGGTTGGACCTTCACCGACTCTTCCTTAGCCCATCCCCCCTTCCTCCATACAACTTCCAGGCGAATTAGCGGAAGCTACAACACTGCAACTGAAACAATTCTGCGCTAAAAAGAAACGACGAGTAATGGTTGACCAGATACAAAGTATACTTCGTTGCATCTGACAGCGTTTTTTCCTGCAATGACGACGTCCGCTCGCTTTCGATGACAGGTGACGCATCGATGCATTTATCGTATTCCAGAACAGCACTCTCACATTCCTCCTTTGACGCAACTGTTCCCGCAGCTTCTTCAGCTACAATTATTGAATTATAACATTCGTAAGCTAGAATGACAGCAAATGAAATTTATGCCACCAGTTTGCATCGCGTGAATTCGTGGATTCCCTCCACCTTCAGCAACCAACCACCCTTCACATCGCAAAACATCCCATAGTTATTCAATCAAGAGATACCGGAAATCCTCCATGGCACTAAAAAGAATGAACAACAAACGTAGCCAACGCGTGCAGCAACGATCCCCATGAAGCAATTTATACGGCACCTCAGTTGTACTCAGCCATATTTTCATGCTGCAAATAAAATCTCCTCCTTGCTCTTCATACCTGAACTGTTCAAAGCATGTGATCATAGAACCTCTTGCAGCGTCGTAAAATTATCTTTACAGAAACCTGATGTGCCCACACCTCCGTCAATTACACTCGTCGTTTGCTTTGAACAAGCAGGTGTGGGAAGGGGAGACGTTGTGAGATCGTTCGATTATCGACCTCAGAGTTGTAGGTCCAGATGTTCCGGCTGTGAAGAGTGTGTGTATGGGGGTGAGAGGGGAGGGGGAGATAGGTTGGGGTGTTTTTCACCAAATTTATACATCCAAACTTCGAAATCGAAAGAAAGTGCTACATCGTCCCGTCACACGCAATCCCTATAACATGGTGCGATGACCTCTACCACAGCCATCATTTAGAAATACTGTAGGCAGAGACTCATGGCTTCTTACCTTTCCCTTCTTCAAGGAGCTCCAAAATTTGATATGTCGTTGGAGCATAGCATGGAAATGCGTAAGGAACACGAGACGTCGTATTTCATGCATGCGACGGTGTAGAAGATTATTTGGCACCGAATGGTGCAATTTCGATGGCATCGATCACAATACAGTGCTGAATCACTTGAGGATCAGAACAGACCGAAAACGGAAGTTGCATCGACCTAAACCCCGCCACTGAAGATGATCGCACCCTGTCGCCATCAGCTGACGTCTTCCATTTGTGAGATGTGATCTGCCTTCAAGCCCCAACCGTGCGAATGCAGCTCTATTGCTGAACGCAGTTTAGCGGGTGCTAAGGTTCGCCTGGATAAGGTCTGAAGTTTCATGTGGCAGACCTAGAAACTGGCCGACAAGCGACTTCATCGTGTTCCACGCCTCGTCGATTGCTTTCTGATTCGCAGTCCCATGGTTGACGCACACGCGAATCATACCGACATCGCGCGCAGTGTAGTGCGTTACTAGTATACGTCCTGATTTGTTAATGAACGCGCATAAGCGATATGTGTGCGCGTTAGAATCCGCATTGTTCGATCCCTTCAAAAATTAGCATTACGAAACGAATTTTTGACATTGCATCTTAGAAGCAGTTAAAGCATCGAGTCTTGCCTAGTGCAAAGCTGTCACGCCATTTGAAAATGTACAGTTTGGGAGTCATTAAACGTTAGGACCCCCATAATAGGACCAAAGTGGCGCTACGTCCACCACAAGAAGTCATAGAGTAGAGAAGGGTCGATAGTTGCCACCAACAATGGATCGTGGATTTGGATACCGTGGAAGAATTAAAGTTTAAGGCAGCCCGAGTATCTGATGTATCTGATCTATCCTCTTTGCGTACAGGACCTCAATCAGTTTGCCGCGAGAATCAGGAAAATCGCAATTGGCAACTTATTTCCCCAGAAATTCATTTACGTCTCAGGATTACATGCCCTCGATTCCCCTCATCCCATCCCGCAGTTTTTTGCGCCACTCAATGGAAGCTCGTTGTCTCACTCCCATAGACAGCTGTAGAAATCATTGCCGTGCCGGCGCTACGCTGATTACAGAATGGAAACAAAAGTTTTTAAGTTCCTCAACGAGCGAGGCCTACCGACCGGATTCCCCTTGGTTTCTTGAAATTTTCGTACAGATTCGGCGATCGCTGTCAACCTTCCTGGCGTTTTTGTACCATTTCGAACGCTGCAGAATTCTTCTCTAGCATGATGTGACATGCTTTGTGTGGATGAATGCCTTTCGTTGAAAGGAAGCCAAATTATTTCAAAAAGAACCTTTAAGCGGAAGCAAATGATATTTAGCCTATCGTTGTTAACAACCTCGAGCCGCTTNTAACTGAGGTCATGACGAGGGTTCTTAGTTCTTTTGAAGAGCAAAATATTTTGGCCGTAAATTTCGAGAACAAATCATATACGGAGCTCGATTCGGAGCAGCTTCAAGTGCAGGTGGTTGTTGCCAGCGAGCAGCTTTCTTTTCTTTCAGAGCCTGCTTGGACATCATGATTTCGACGTCATTCACAGGACTATGTGCACTAAACACGTCTCTGTATATTGCCTGAAGCGCTTCGTCATTGAATGCACCTGAAATACATTTATGTGATACTCACTGAAACCATCTAATATTTGTTCCTGAACAATGTATCTGTTGATTCAGAAAATTCAAGCTTTTTCCTCATAGGGCTATCAGAAAGCAGTAATACCCAACAGTGAACTGCAACATCGATTGATGATGCTCCTCGTTTGCAAAGCGAATTGGCGAAACATTGTGCTCCAAAAATCCTCGAAGAAAAGATAAATAACGGGCATATTAACTGATGACTAGTTGGGCAACAAGTAAACCAGCAACCATGAACATCAAGTTTAGCTTGCTGTACTGTGGTGCACTCCATGAACTGTTCTATTCCGCACCAATGCAATCCATTTGGGTTCAAATAACGGACGCATTTCAACTGTTTTGATTTCGACCTTCGACATGATGTGGTCTTCCTACAATCATTTTGTACATTTCCGGAAACCCGCCCTCTTGCAACTGCGAGTTGTCTACATGTGGAAATGAGTGGTGGCTGCTTAGTTGGTTACGAGATACGGCAGAAGGTTTCGAGGATTTCGACTTGCGCAAAATGAGCGCGAACAATCTGCCTTCCGACATCAGCCCATCGACAAATTCATCCACTTCTTTTCTGATGACCAAAATACTGATTTTATTTTGGAGCTTGTTCCGGTAATTTTTGAATCCTTCCAGTCAGTGAGCAGATTGTTTTGACGGCTTTTGTTCGTTCTGCTCACTGCTGACGTAATTCCTCCTGTCCTATTCACGCACATCAGGAAGAACCTAAGATATAGAAAGTGCAGCATTAGTGTTGTACCTTCGGTGATGAAATATGTGGTGCAATATTGTAGCAAATTTGAAACCGCAGGCATGTTATAGATACACTACGCTAGGTATTGGAAAGGTGGTAAAAGTAGAGTATTGTACCATTTTCGATGGAGAAATGTAAGTACATTATGATGCCAAAAAATATGAAACAGTGACATCATTGTACCAAAATTTTTGGTACGGTGGTGCCACTGTATCAAAAATGATGTTGCGAATGTGATCGCTCTAACAACCAACAGGACAACTGACTGGGATATGGAGTCCTGCAAAAAACGTGCAGAGACCTCTAATGGTAAATGTGTGCCGTCATTATGGCATGTACGTTGGTCGGGGATTAAATCATCTAACCAAGCATGCAAGAGGAACCGAACATGCAAGAGAATGATGCTAGGAATCGGCGTCCCCTGAGATGCCTTAAAGCCGGAAATGCAAAAACACAGCAGCCTTTCTATAGTTTGGCTCGTTTTTTCAAGTGCTTTTCATTGCTAGTCGCTTAGAAATCGGGCAGATTTTTTTCGCCACCAGCCTTGTTCATCTCGAGAGACAAAATTTGTTCAGTCTCTTCTTAGAATCTCGCAGTTTCTTCGAAAGTGGGAGGATACGCAAAGTCAAAATAAGGATCCCAGATTGCAGTGACACAATTATCTAATTGCTAGTTGCAATGGGAAAATGTTTCTCCCTAAAATTCCTCCGTCGCATGGACGCTGGTATCTGCACGCTTTGCGGTGAAGAGTTCAAGCAGCTCTAGTGAATTCGGCTGAAACATGGCGGAATAAATAGTGATCCGAAATGAGGAATGGAGACATCCTATGCTTCAACATATTCCACATTGAGTTTCAGACGAATGATTGTGGCTTGTCAGCATTACTTCCGGTGAGATGCAGAATGTGTCCAAATTCGTGCTACAACAGGAGCAGTCGCCGAAGCTCGAGAATCATAGCAACGCTTTCATGTTAGCTGATGGTCTCTCTACAATCAATACAATGTGACACGGAATCAATTTTGGTGTGCGAAAGCCTTACGTGTCTTATATGTTTCTTCGCGCTGTTTACACCAGTCAGACGCATGATCATGTACGCCTTGAATGCCGGGAAACTGGCAGGTGTATGATGCTCGCGAAGATCAGACGAACCTAAACTGCGCATCTTTTCAACCAGAGATTGTGCCGTAATGGTATGATAGAAACCCAAGGAAGGTTTTGAGTACGGTGAATCATGGTGGGTGGAGACGAGTGAACGAAAGAGACTCGAAATTAGGGCCCGTGTTCTTACTTCAACGGTGACGGCTAGGAGATAAATGTGCTACAACTGTCACCTCTTAAATTGATGAAAAGCGGGACTAAATTCATATTAATGATTTCCAAGAATGCGGATGAGTTGCGCTAATAAAGTACCAAAATACTAAAACACGTGCATGATTCATAAACTGGTACCAATAGAACACTTGCTACCTGCTACATGCATTGAGCCTTGCCTTACTAATAAGCAAGATTGGCAATGATATGAAACACTTGCAGGCGGGCTACGGTTGCACACTGTAAACGGACAATATGCTGGAGCAAAAGGTGAAAACTCCAGATGAGACATTAATTGTCCTCAGTCGTTGGATCTTTGAGACATTAGGTTAATACATGACCATTACAGCGGTATTAATTTTGCACCGACCGTTGGTATATAGTAACCAAACTCTCGGATACCCACCTGGACGGTGCTTCATAAGTTCAGCAGCTATAAGACGTCCTTGCTGAAGAATGCTCAAATCACGCGCCCTGCAATTTGAAGTTACGTACCTGCTTTCGATAAATTCGGAATTGCCCCAGGCGTCAATGCGTCCATTCATGGACGCAGTCGGCGTTTATGGTTCACGATTTCTGACTACGCTCTTCAGCCCAAGTATCACTGCCGGTTGTCCTCTAATTGATGATGGTGCAGTCAATGGCAGCAAGTCGAAGAGCTAAGAATAACTAACAGAAATCCTGGTGAGCGGATTGATGCCACCAAAGCAAGAAAGAATTCGTTAAATAGAAAACGACACTTCAGAGAACAACGACGCCTTCTTGCATCTCACGGGAGGGTCTAAGGCTCATATCATCACAACTGTCGTCTTCCGCATTCCCCGATATCGAAACACGAAATTCGCTTACTGATAACACTAGCAAAACAGAACCTGATATCGTGAGGGATGTCACCCATTCCCTCTTAGGACTATGGCTTTGCCGCATTGTAGTTTTTTTAGCTTCGGTCCTAAATTTGCAGTTTCGTATATCTTTCGGAGCAGGTACGTTATCCACCTCCGGATCAGCAAGCACATACACACGCCTTACTCGTCAACTCACCAAATGAAAGAGGCTATGGGCGGATTCATCAGCGAAGCTTGCGTGGAGATGCAAATTGATTGCGCCATCCCGACACTGTCCAGCAGATCGCCGTTCTCAGGGCATATCACCAAACTTCCTCCCATTGAAGCGTCAATATGCAGCCAGAGACCATATCTCAGAAACGGAGAAAGTTATTTCACAATGGTAAAAATGTTTTGCAGTTCCAGCTACAGACAGGAACGGAATAGAGGTGACGTAGGATCCCTGGCCGAAAATATGTCGATCTGGCGGGCCCAGTTTGCGGTCGAAAACCGTGACTTGAAAACGGGTCGTCCTGTTTAACATCCCCCCAACGCATATTTGCTCCATTACACAACAGTTCGGAGTCAGCGCAAATGCGAATTGTGTGAAATGATTTGCTACCTTCAGTCTTTCCGTGCATCTCTGCATTTGCAGACCTCGCCTCATTTCAGAGTTTATTTAGATTGTCTGCTGTCTTCGATCTCCATTTTGTCGTTTCATTCTGAATATTGAATACAAAGGAACATAACGACGCACAACTTAGTTTAGCATGCGCTACGTTCTTTGCATTCTACAGACCTAGTAAAGAGTGTGCTCATCTCAGTCCTCAATAGAGGACCGTATGATCATTTCGGTCTACACACGCTACTCTCGGGTCGAATGGCGAAACTTCTGACCGATCTTCACTTTTGCCGTTTTCTCACTATGCAACCGTTCCTAGGCCTTCGACATTCTCGGATAGCCTCCTTCCGAGATCAGTTCCAGAAATCTCCGAGCTTTCCAGCCAACCCTGTTTGGGACCTTTCGGGTACAATTCTGCGTAAAAGTGCTTCACAGAAAAAAGCCTCTGCTGAGACTTGAATGTTGGAACGACAGCTGAAAATGGAGCTGAAATCGTTACGAAACAGGAAGAATGGTGAACGTTTTCACGAAATATTTGGTCGATATCATCACCCAGAACTTCAGGCGATACAATAAAACGATACGGTTAAATATCCTTGACACAGAGTCAACAACAATATCACAAGGAACTAGCACCGAAACCTCCGACTTTCGGGCTTAAAATTTTATCAGCTGAAATGTAGACATCCGTTGCAGGCTCCAGTCATAAGTCCCAGCGCGCTTTCGTTTTTGTACATTACACGCCGTATTTGTCTTAGGAAATGGGTATGGCTAAGCGAAGAATGCTCTTGCGACATTAGCAAACTATTCGCCAACATCATACCACTGTCTAATTGTTCGTCTATAGAAAACATTCACAGATAGAAGTTTCCGCTAAAGCTCGTAAGCGACAACAGCTTAACTATTTTAATATGAATCACCTGTATGTAATTAACGCAAGCGAAGCGATATTGTCGAACGACCCAGTTGAAGGGGAACCCATCGTTGCTTGGACGAAAAGTGGTTGTAAACAGTATCCGAGATCGAGCTTAAAAAACGTTTTATGCAGCAACAATAAAGAGTTCTCTTGTATCTGTCAGCAGTGACGATAAGTGACCGATCAAAATCCGATTGCCAACCTCTGCTTTTTTCCGCCAAAACTTGGATCTAACTTTCTTGGGCTTTCAGGCCCTACTCGAAGCGCTCTTTTTGTCAGGTCGTTCCACTCAGCACCCACCATCCTATATTTCTTGAGTTCACTTGACTGCAGCGATAATTCCGCTTCCATCGAACATTTTCCGTCGATAATCGACTATGGTCGGCTTCAAATCACTTTTGTGCAAGCAGAGGTCTGAGACTTGTTAGATCGCTTCTATACCATCAAACGCTACCTAGCTGGAACTTCTCAGTTTAAATGCGGACCACTGCGAAGGGGAGGAGGGGAGGTACAGTTACTGGCATATTTGTTCAGTGGATGCTTTATATAAGAGTTCAAGAGACTAATCGATGCTATTGCATAGGAAGCCCGCTTTCTAGGAACTGAACAAGAGTAGGTGAGACAGCGGACCCTGTGACTCTGCCACAACAATTACGACTTACTCGAAGTTGTCTGTCGAGTGCTTTGACGTCCATTTCGAACTCGTCATTTACATCAATCCTACGAAATTGGATTCCGCAGCAATGGCACGCCTCCTCGAATGCGAATGGGGCCTTAATTTTGTTTGCTTTTGCTCTGAAGTTGAATTTGCAATAAGCATCGAAAAGGACAACTTGATTTTGACTCACCAACAACATGTATCCTTTCAAACCGAATCAGTTGTTTCCCCGATTTCATGTTTAGTTCGCAAGCAGGCTGCTGAATACATGCAAAGTAACAAGCAGCACCACTATTGAGTTTTCTTGGGACACCAGTGTCACCCTTCAGTGACTAATTGTAAAGCTGGCTAGTTAAAAAAAAAAAACTAGCGAACAGGATAACTAACGCTTGGTGCGCTTTCAAATCAGTGGCAGCCTTAGTGGAACAGATGAGTACACTGCATCCGAGAAATAATTGCAGACAGTGCGAAATGAAACTAATTTCGGCAAAATAACGCAGCAAAAATGGTGGCTGGGAATATAGAAGAATGAACGACACATAGAGTCCACTGCTCAAACCAGAGCTTTTCACTAATCGTCATGCCCACCTCCACCACTCCCTTTTCTTTGCAAAATCGACTTTCTGCCTCCATCGATCCCACTCGGCAACATATGCCACTCCACAAACATAAGAACCTGGGAACTTGCATAAGCGACCATCTTCTTTATGATCGAATTTTCTGTCTTTGCGTCATATCCAGTGCGTGTGATTTTAGACCTTTTCAAGGCCAGTTGTCGAGCAGCCGCCATCGCTACAGTAATAGATTCCTGTGTCGACCCCTGAAAAACCATACGGTGAAAACACAGCCACAGAATCCTACCAAGAAAGTTGGCATATAAAGCGCTTTCACCTTACCAACCACTTTACAGTTCATAAACAGAAGGTGGAATGCTCAGAATACCGCCTCCATATCATAGCCAAACCGATTCTCGGTCGAAATCTTTCTCAAGAGATTCGCAGCCCTTCCGTCGAATGATGTGTGTGTGGAACCGACCGGTGTCGAATGCATACAGCTCTTTTATGCATTTGCTTGTAAGTTTCTTTCAAAAATGGTCGGATCAACGGAAATTTTGCAAACACTGTGAACCTGTATGCACACTGCATTACGAAAACTGCAGATTTCGCAGTTCTCCAGTTGGAACCGTCAAACATACGAAGAGATGTATGCACAGAAACAAAGTTACTATAGACAAAGCGCACAAAAGATTGGAAACAGTTCGCAATATTTCCTTTCATATTCTCATAACAACTAAGGACCGGCGACAGTTGGTCGGCGTTTTACCTTCCTCGAGCAGAAGCAATATACGGAACCTTTCGGAGTGGCGTATGTCACATCCCACTGATAGCTGATATTCTCACTGCATCCTCTCTCGGTTAGAAGAATGGAATATCAGAAGCACAAAACTGTTGTTTGCGATCTCGGCTGGTGAGAATGTATTGTGAATGCACCGCATTTATTTCGATTTGGCGAGTTCTCACTGCCGAATATTGCAGCGTCCGTGGTGACCACTACGTCATTTAGAAGCATCTCATTAAGGTAAAAAACCTTGTCATTAAATCATGATGATCAGAAAGTGGGAAGTAGTGATAACGACTATTGAACAAAAACGGCTTGTTGCCACCAAAGTTCACTGAAGTAATTGTTGAATAAACGAGCATTGTGTCAAACTAAAAACTTGCTCGAATATGATGCGACTGTCCGGGGGAGAATCAATTTGCGCGTGAACGATGGAAAAATTATCGAACTAAAAAGTCGGTCTCCGGCAACTCATCGATTTCACATTTTACAAAAAACATCATAATTCCCCGTACCTTCCAACGCCCTATCAATGTTATGAATTGCCAGATGCAGTACAGTTTGTCCACGTGAATCGCAAAAAATTACCGCTCTATCATTGTTATGAATTGCCAGATGCAGTACAGTTTGTCCACGTAAATCGCAAAAAATTACCGCTCTATCATTGTTATGAATTGCCAGATGCAGTACAGTTTGTCCACGTAAATCGCAAAAAATTACCGCTCTATCATTGTTATGAATTGCCAGATGCAGTACAGTTTGTCCACGTAAATCGCAAAAAATTACCGCTCTATCATTGTTATGAATTGCCAGATGCAGTACAGTTTGTCCACGTGAATCGCAAAAAATTACCGCTCTGTCATTGTTATGAATTGCCAGATGCAGTACAGTTTGTCCACGTGAATCGCAAAAAATTACCGCTCTATCATTGTTATGAATTGCCAGATGCAGTACAGTTTGTCCACGTGAATCGCAAAAAATTACCGCTCTGTCATTGTTATGAATTGCCAGATGCAGTACAGTTTGTCCACGTGAATCGCAAAAAATTACCGCTCTGTCATTGTTATGAATTGCCAGATGCAGTACAGTTTGTCCACGTGAATCGCAAAAAATTACCGCTCTATCATTGTTATGAATTGCCAGATGCAGTACAGTTTGTCCACGTGAATCGCAAAAAATTACCGCTCTGTCATTGTTATGAATTGCCAGATGCAGTACAGTTTGTCCAGATGAATCGTAAAAAATTAGCGCTCTGTCATTGTTATGAATTGCCAGATGCAGTACAGTTTGTCCACGTGAATCGTAAAAAATTAGCGCTCTGTCATTGTTATGAATTGCCAGATGCAGTACAGTTTCTCCACATGAATCGTAAAAAATTACCAGAACAAATCCGCCTCCTTTGCCTCCTCCATATGTAAAGCTCGTGGGGAGCGCAAGCGCATTGGCCAGCCAGTCCACAGTGGTCCTTTCGAACTCAGGCGGGGCCGGACATACACGCTGAAACTGTTGATCTATTTCGTCTTGATTTCTCATGGCCTGGAGTCAAAGAGTATTGTTCCTTATTTTCTCATGATAACACGTTTTCAAAAAACTCAATATTTTTGATATGTGGATAAATCATTACCTTCCGACGGTTGCAAATTAATATTGCTTCAAGCCCATCGCACCTCTTCGTGGTCTTATGGAAATCTCTCGCACCTTCTAAAGACTTCTTCGCCGTGCTTAGAGCTTTTCAATCAATTGCTTCCACCGCGCCTTTCAAAAGACCGTCAAATAGAGGAAGCAGCGGAGCAAATGCTCGGTGAGTTAATGCGGTGAAAGGCATTGTTGCAGAACTGCTCGCCTAGCGCTGACGCCAAGGCAACGGAACCACTCGTTGTATTCTCTCAACAGGGTTCGCCTATCGCCTCGTGTACACTCAACATGGAACAACGCATATTATAGATAAGGAAAGCATATGACCGGTAGCCGACATAACGCATAAACGCGGAGTTCCGTGGCAGGCCACGAGGCAGGGGAATCCATGACTGGCCACTCCAAAGGGAACGTTGCGTCCCAAGCATGGGAGTGGTGAGCTTTGGTCACTCACTGTAACTAACAGAAGTCGTTTGCTAGCTTCCTCTAAAAGGAGGAACAAAAAAATAGAAATAGCTTCTCGCAACTTACCCATATAGCCCCTACTGCTTCCAGCCCACTGCTCAAAGCATTTACGACGACATCAACGTAAGCCTGTGCCCCTGGGAAGAAGCCGAACAAGAAGGGTTGCCTGCTGCTTATCGACTGAAAAAAAACACGTATTTGACCAATTCTTGTGCCTTGTTTCCCGCACTAAAGCCGTCGAAGTTCATAATGGCGTATCGTTTTGATCCCTGACCCTTTGACACAACTTTTGTGATATTCATTGAAATATTACCTTCTACAGAAATTATAAAACGAGGAGGATCATCTGTTTGAACGGTAGTGCGACGAAAGCCTTACAGAAACAAGTTCGGACATCCCAGCTGCTTCCTTGTGCCATCCTTTCCAAGGGCGCTGTGACGTAGACTACTTAAATCACATGCAATCCCCAGCTACCGCCACCGAACACCTTCACGATCTCATCATCCAATGCTCCTTCTTTCAAAATTGGATCTGCGTCTTCGCTGGGAAGCGTCCGACCACATCACCTCCGAGTGGTTCGGTGCTAATTTCTCACCCTCGTCTGATGCAGACTCTCTGAGTCAGCGCTATTTATAGAATGGTCAAGTTTGCAGAAATCAAGTTGGATTTATTCGGCAAGCAAGCTCACAGAATTGTGGACGGTCTCAATCATTGCCTCAACAATAAGGAAAACACCAGAAATGTTCAGTGAGCGCAAATTTGGCTGGTTTACAAAGGCACTGTTAAGGCCGGCTCATGTTCACAGCAGTCTGTCGATTGTTGTTGAGTTCGTGTCCTGAACACAATCATAGTTTGTCTTGACTCGACATACTGTCACTGAAGTAAGAAGCGATGCAGCATTGATGTGCTGGAGGAATGTGGTTGGGAGCGGACACTGCATTTCTGAATGGGCACAATGTTGACGCTCTTGACATGCAGGTAAGTTTTGGTTTGCAGCGTGAATGTAGAATGGCGAAATGCGGAGGCATGTTTGTTGCCCGGGAACGTGCGGTTGCAGATACACTATCATTAACAAGGTAAACGACAGCAAATGTCGCCTAGCTGGGCCGGACAATGAGCGCCAAATAACATGATAATTCACATGCGTCTTACAATCGTGTACCTTGGAGCCGCCCCCTCACAAGTCATAATTGGGCACTGCGGAGGGTGGCAAATGCTATGGCTCATGTGAGCATAAACTTTGATGACTCCTTTGACGACTGAGAAAATGTTTTGAGGATCCTTGAAGAGTAGGAAAACTGCTATTTTGAGCGTTTGTGAAAGTCAGTGCTGCTCCATAAGGAAGAGTAGACCGGGAAGGCCCTCTACAATGAACTTCAAAACATCCGAACTCACGCCAAATGCCTCAGGATTTTATGACTCCCAAAAGGACCACATCCACTTGTCGAAGGTCGTACTTTACAGATGGTGGAGGATACATATCCATACCCTCTGATCAGATTCAAAAATTTAAAACGCTCAATCGCTGGAAACATGCCCTCACTAGGTAAGTATATCTCTTTTCAGGAAACACGAAAAAAATCTTTGAAATTCAGTACCTCTAAAAAATATATGAACTTCTGCAGCGATCTTCGAATTTCTGGAGATTTTTTCATGGTTATCTAAGCTGAAAGCTAAAAACGATCATTTAACGCTAGAGATTGGAGCCATAGCTGCACCAGAGTCAATGTCGTAGGTGCAAATGACGACAGTTTTACACGCCAACGCAATCTGCTCAGTGCCATGAAGTCCACACATTCAGATTTCAATGGAATAGCGCTTATAGGTGTTACATGAATACAGCTCTGGCCAAAGATGGATCGCGGTAATTATTTGAGGATGCGCTGCTCACTGTTCCAGGAAGGATGGGAGGACGTAATTGATGCTTTTGGTGTTCATCTTTCCTTATCTCGAGTCTTCCACTATAGCGGTCAACGCTATTCAATAAGTGCAAATTTATGGACGTACGAGAAGACATGAAAGAAGTGGACGCGATGCACAACATCGACCAGTAGAGAGTAGAATATACGGCTGCAAGGAGTGCGGGAATTTGAGCAGCCAGCCTTTCAAGATATCAAAGAATCTCCGTACAATTCCCTTCCTTTGTGTTCGATATGTGAACATGACTCGTCAAACTGTAATTTGCTTTTCTCCTCTGGTTGCCTTTCCACGAGTATATACGACTGCCAGTGACCTTCGGTCTTATCCCGTGCTCTTCTCTAGTTCGGTGCTCCGAATGAAACAGATCTTCGTCGCACTTCACCAACCCCCGCCAAAGCAGTCAGTGCACCCAAAAAACGCAGCACTTTGCAGATCGAGTCGGAGGAACAGAGGAGTTGGGAAGACGATAATCGACTGACAAGTCTATATGGAATTTGTGAGAGTGTCATCATATGCGTTTAACATGAGGTAAGACGAACTGCAGATAGGGAAAGTATCGCTTGTAGTCTTGCCTATCCTTGTTCCATGCAGTTGTCTGTCCGGTTGCAGCCCGCTGGGCATCGTCCCCAGAGTCAAGCGGGAAGTTCGAATATCGACGTTGATGATGTGGTGCAGAAGTGTCTCCAAGTGCCCCCAAAATGTAACACATCTATCTTTTCGTTTTTTTTTCGATATCCGAATTTATCCAGTTACGGTGTTGATTTCGTATTTGCAAGGAAACTTCAGTATGATGCTCCTCTTAAATTTTGCCACCAGCGATGCTAGATAACGAGCGGGGAATGTGGACTCTTATTTGAGTCAATTTCGGGATCGGTCGAATCGCTACCCAAGAAAATCTAGAAGAGATGTGCTTTCAGCGCGCGTCATGTTGCACAAGCTGGCTCCTTGGGGTATTTGCATGCAAATGTGGCCAACAGAAGGTAGCAGTGGTGCTGTTTCATGAACTTACGCTGAACTGCTGCGCAGCCAGATTTTCACGCAATGACTCAAACGATACTCTGGGAATCTATATGCGTCAAGTCTCCTAATTCTTTCAAAGAATGTTTCCTGCTTGACCGAAGCGGGTAGCTCTCCTCGGTGTTATTAGCTCCGTAGTCTCAGAAGAATAAAAACGAGGTCATAGTAATACTTTGAGCTCCATCTCGACAGCTGCTACATTCGCTGTACTTGAGATTGCGAGGGATTCGGTGGCCGAAATACCAAAGACGTTTTAACAAATTTAACGCATGTGCACACAAATGCGATGTGGCAAAGCGTGAGATTTCATAAGACGACAACCAGGCAGCGAGCATATGAGTAGACGTGAAGATATAGCCTAGTTATTCAGTAATAATGAGTAGAAAACTGCATGGAATAGCATTCACCGCGTTCATAACTCGAGATTCGTCATTAAAACTTGCAAACACTTGCCCAACCACATGAAATCACACTACGCAAGCCGACGAACAAGCATACCAGAGGTGCAAGACAGTTCTCTATGTCGTTCACGACATCCTCTCCTTCCTCGGACTTAACATTCCATTCGGAATATTTGCCGTTTGTTCTGGTTGCCGTCTTTTCTGTAATTACTTCTATTGTAAAAATTAGAACAACGGAAAAAACGCGCATGAAAAATCGACAATATCGCACGAGAAATCGCCAAAAATGGCCCCAATGCGCCAATGCCGCCGCCTCGCTCCCGTCACTTTGTTTCGTTCTCTCGTCTATCCCCACTGCTGTTTGTCTTCCAACAACCCTCCGTTCGTATAAAACTCCGCTTCATTCCGTACATGAGTAAATACGTAGTGCATCAAAAATTGAGAACGCAGCTAGATTTGAATTCGGGTCGCACACAGCAACCACAACCACTTCACCATCCCATATACCAAATTGGCGTGATGGGCCTTCCGCTCTTCAAAATTCGGTGAATCCATCCGCTGCTGATATAGAACCTCTATTTGCTTGAATTCATATATCCCTATATAAAAATACCTCAGTTGACTGAGAGGGTGGATAAACGAGGCCAGAGAACAGTTGCAAAGAAAAATAAGTGCGTCGGAAGAATGAAGGAAATGAATTAGCAAACACTTCGAGAGGAAGTGAGTAAAATACACTCCCAACGTTGCCGAAAGAGGAAACAAAATGAGCACATGAACTACATAGGATTAATTTCAGTATTAGTATTGCGTTCAAGAACAGCCATTCCCACTACATCACCTGCTTGGCCGGCATGTTCTTTCTGATCGGGGTTCCTAATTTTTGAAGGCGCTTCTGGACTTCAAAACAGATTTAAGGAAACGGAAGGCACGCTTCAGAGAATCGAATCATGATCACTCTGCACATATTGCGTAGATTGCTCTGTGCTTCCTCTGATGTCATTTTCCGGCAGTGGATGCAGCGATGATGCGTTCGAAAGAAAATGCACACCCCTCCTAAATTCCTTTTTAGGGGTACCTTGAAAGGAAATGTGCGTAGTCTGATTTACCTGGCAGATAGGGGTACGACCAAGCGAGGCTATTGAGATATGGTCCCAAAAATGCATGTGCAAAGAAATTCTTTGATTACATAGGCCGTGTCTTCTCCATTCTACTAAACGACCACCCATGATGCGCTTGTTTGTAGTCAGCTTATCGAGCCCGATTGACCTCGATAAATTAATGACCATCGTATAAAGAACGTCGAGACGCAACAAGTTATTGCTGCTGCTGACAAAAAAATTTCGCTATCAACAGCAAAAAAGTGACCGGCGTGTTGCCTCCATATCGCGAAGGGACCTTGCATTTGGATCAAATGGGAGCCAAGATCGAGAATCCCAAAGTGGCAAAAATCGAGATTTCAGGCTTTTGCCGATCAATTCGAGATTGACCCATCCTAACCGATTTTAATGACTTATATAATAAGCGATGGAACACAGGCAATTGACTGCAACAAAAGAAATTCGAGCATGGTGGATTCAGTGATCGTGGAGAAATGACTGCTTTTCTTACTTTCACGTCTGCTACCCTCACTTTCTCGTACTCCCTCGAATGGCGTAGTGCTATTTCCAGGATTTCTAATCAACACTCCTGCAAATATCTTAAACTTCTCTAAACGCATATCACAGCCTCATAGAGAGGATATTTGGAAAATATAATTTTCCGAGCTAGTTTTTTTGATTCTTATATATCTCAAGATAACTCTGCAAGGACCTAAGACATGGAGAACTTACCGAGCTTGTCCAGACGGAGAAACTTCCAAAGTGGAGAACGACCAAAGAATTGAACGACCACCACGAAAAGATATGAATTTTCAGTTGGCAAGTTGTCGGGAAATTTTTACAGGTTAAAGTCACAACAGAGAACTTGTAACTTGGTCTCATCCAGGGCGGTGTTCGAAAAATCGGCTGGATTGGTTGAGCCTGAGCCGACTCATCGTTCGAGATACAAAATTCCGGATTCCCACCGGATAGCTTCTCCAGATCCACACCAACCTATTAATTTTTGAACGCATTTCATTCCTGCTCTCACATGTTGCCTTCTCGTTCATTAATGATCATGTAGGTGGTTTGAAAAACTGCTTTTGAGAGCGCTCGCAATATCAGTGGACAATATATCATGTACATCCGTCGTCAGAACCAAAAATGCTCCATTCCTCGCCATCACGCAATATCAGTGGACAATATATCATGTACATCCGTCGTCAGAACCAAAAATGCTCCATTCCTCGCCATCACCCAATATCAGTGGACAATATATCATGTACATCCGTCGTCAGAACCAAAAATGCTCCATTCCTCGCCATCGCTTTCGGCACTTCGTAGTTGTCGGAGACTACGCTTAAAGTGGGCGCATATATATCATTAATGGTTTCTGCGCTTACTTTGCAACTCCATTTGTCCACTTTTGTCCATTCCCAGTCGTGCAGCATTCACCAAGTAGTAAATCAACTGGCCACCACTAATCGGCGCTTCTGTCGAAATCTTATAAACCTGGAAAACACCCACTTTCACGGAACTGTATATCTTATTTTCAGGCCATTTCTTACAGCTGCATTTGCAAGGCGCACATGGGGAAGCCCTTCGTACCTCTACGTACCTCCATCAATCTGTTCAGTAGCTTCAACAGGCGATCTATCTTCTGTTTGAAGATAGGGTCACGAAATCTGTGACTCTAATGTATACCGTAGATGCTCAAACTGACTTTCAATTCGTTCACCAACCATCAAGCATTTGCAGGCACTAAAATGCGCCCGAAATGCAGACTTATTTTACAATAGCTCGGAATGCACTTCGCACGATTCTTCTCCTGAAAGACGCTAGAGAATTTTTTGTGTAAGGTTTGCGGAAGTGACCGATTCGGTTAGATGATGAAAGTAATGTCACATTTGCGATACGTCTCTGGTTGCTCTCATAAGCGAGAATACAAATGTGCATTCGCGGCAGCTGTTGCATTCGTACGTATGCCCTGCCTTGAATCTGGGCACTGTGCTTATAGAGGGGCTCTGTAGTATATTGAAACACCTCTTATTCCGTCTGCATTAGCCGTACATTACTGAAAGTGCAAGAGAAGCAGGATCGCTATGCAATCCGGAAGGGGCTTTCCCTTCTTGACTTCATACGATTGGAATGGCCCAACAGTCTCATATTTTCTTTTGCATGAATTAATCTGCTGGACGAATAACGCCACCAGCTTGCGATTCAAATTTGACAGCAGTAATTTAAAATTTCTCATGAGCCATATCGACATGCCAGCTGCATCGTACTAGCAAACAATTCATTATTTCGTTGAGGGTTCAGGCCAATGCAGCGAATATTTTGATCGTAGTTCCCAATATTGCATCGAAACCCTAATTGCGGCACAACATAAGCCTTTTCACAGATTTCGATTCTGCCACTACAACTATATTTATCCGCTCTTTCTTAGTATAAGCTCACCCCTCATTTAAACTCCTCAATGTCAGAATTGTATGGAACCGAAGTTGTGCTCCTCGCACTATTCTTAAAAAATTATTTCCTCTTCCTGTTGATATTACGCACCTCAAACACTTAAGATGCATCGTGTCAGATTCGGAAGCTAATGTTTCGCATGTCCGTATACCACAGAAATTACAGCTGATTCTCTCTTAATTCAGATCTCTTGATTCTTTCGTTCCTTATTTCCCAGTATTTATTTTTCTCGTTGATTTGTTTTCAGTTGTTATTTCTCAAGAATTTGCCGATGTTTTGATGCGCAGGCAGTTTCTGGGTAGTTCATGCATCAATTGCTGCATAACGTTTCAGCCGCGACAAGCCGTCTAGCCATTTTCCAGAATTCGCGAAATTAGTGCAGTTCGCCGGCTTCATGAATAGCAAATTATACGAAGTGTAAGGTGATGGTACAGTGTGCATTCTTTCGGCAGCGCAATATCCGCAAGAATCAACCCCGTTCAGCGAAGCTGCCAATGCTGTGCCACACGAATACCCTCGGTTTCGTTTGTGCTTCAGGAACTATCTAACAAATCGTGGACGAGCAATTCTTATGCACCTCCACTCCCCCCTACTTCCTTCCCCCTCCCCTCCCCTCCCCTCCCCCACCCCACACATCCCACACCGCATTAGATGAGAGAGAGAAGCTTGGCAGGAAATCTCTTTTGTAGAAGGCCCACTGCAATCGCACAGAAAACCAGCAGTGAAAGTGGCCTTTCTGTAGCTTACCTTAGAAGACAACATGCTGTCAGGGCCCACTCGTTTGAGAACACTTCTTTCGCATGAAGCAGCCTCGGATTTGGTGTTTCCGTCGACACCATCCTTGTTACTTATTATTTCATATTGGTTAATTATCTCCTCACGTTTCCTGAACGAAATCCAATGCTGAATAAGCAATAGGAACAATTTTCTATTTGTTTTCATTGACCAATTATTTTATCACTTTCGTCCAAATAAATTCACTGTCTCACATATTGAACCTGATCGAATTCTAAGATTCAGTGGGAACAAAATGGCGTGACCGTGAAACGCGCAAAAGAAAATTTGTTGGAAAGTTTCACATGCAACACCGGGAAGAACAGCGCGACAATTCTCGCAGTTTTAGGGACGCCAAAACTCGTAAGCAGCGTTCTTCTTCCGAGACTTCAAATGAGCGACGAGCGAATTCAAGCAGAGCAAATGGAGGTGGAGGAGATCGTGTAGAATGACGTTGAAGGCATATATCCTCTGCAAAACAGTTGCCAGTATGAATACACTTACAGCTACAGTCACAATTGTAACTGCAACCGCCTTGTGATTGATTACCTTCATGGGAACACGGTTGCTGCGGGTTGCAGAACACGGCAGCTGACCGCATAGTTTTCATGTTAAACACACATTTCCTCAGATTTCCTTCCATTAGGGACATTTCCGACCGCTTCTATGGAAGTCCACTTCTACTGCCCATTTGGCGATTTCATCAATTTTATCTCATCAGATTCCCACCCTATTTGTGCAGATGCGCTTGGATTTTCCCAACTTATAAATTTTTTATAACCGCTATTTACGATTTCATGCAGCAGATGGATGCCTTCTCCATAGGCCAGCATTAATATTTGTATCGGCAGCCTAACTTTCGACACGATCACACATTTCAGGAGAAATGTTGCTTGTGCGTCAGGCAAAAGTGCTCGTATTGCTTTTCAATGTTTTAAACAGAACTAAACACTGGATTTCTCTGTTAAGAGCCAAAGTTTGAAGCGCTCGTCTAATAAAGTGCTAAGTGCTAAGTTCCTACTATCGTTCTTGTTGGCTGTCTCAATGCCCTCTTCCGGCGTCATACAATTTATTGAGGGGTTTCTTCTTTGCTGTGAAGTACCGTACGTGTGATAGTGGTTTTAAGTTGATGTCGCTACGTTTCTCTTCAATATGCGTTTCACTTTTTTTCCAGCGTCTCCAATTGCTTTCTCCTCTAAATGGCGCTCTTGACCAGTGGAATCTTCCTGAGTCAGACGTGCGCTGTGCACAGATATGACGATGCTCCTTTCAAATTGGACGCACCATACCTTACCCTGAATACCTCGCACAACTGTGGCTTCATCGATTTCGTCGTTCTGTCCATCGATTCAGCTGGCAATTTTTCCATCTTTCGCGATCCTGAGCTCGCGGCATCCAAGCTACGGCATATAGGCGTCGCGACAGACCTTACTTTCCATATTGCTGTTGACGGCTGTGCATTATCCGGTGGTTGGCCTTCTGGCGACGTGGGTTTCGGTTATCCGGCGTTTCCTTCTCTTAGCTTTTCTTCGTCCAACGAGGTATCAAGCAGTAGGGTTTGCGACCACTTTCCGCCGACCGTACTCGCCGTGATATGAAACCATCATTGAGTATCGTGACCATTTTTTTAGTGCTGGCTTGCTCTCATGGAATTCGCCGTTGGTTGGTTCGCCTCCTTCATATTAAACATACCTGCAGGTAACCGTCATGTCTGATAGGCGTTCCACAATCATCCGGCGTAGCGAAGGTAGACACGACCGCTCAGCAACCGTCCAACCTTCCAACGCTTGTTGAGGAGCACATGTTTGGGAGTAATAAGACGTAAGAAGGGGAGTCGCTTACTGTTTCTTACATCATTGAATGGATTGAGTCTTTCACATGCTTTGGCTCAGTCTAGTTGTCGCATGGATATTGATTTCTATAAGCTCATTGCCGTGTGCATCCTATATGCATTTTCGATTCGCGCTGCGCTTGTCGAATGTTACTTGGAGAAGGCGTGATGGAACGTGTTGGCGCGAGGATAGCGCTTATTCCCTCGCGATTCATTTTCCGAGCCATTTGCATACATTTGGAAGTAGTGTGATCCACGCATAGCTTAAACACTTCGAATTGCTTCTGCTTATGTCAAATGGCACTGTTATCCTCCCTAAGTTTTATCGCGGTGGCGATTGATCAGTTTTCACAGTGGAACTGGCAAAGGAAGGGGGGCGCAGCAGCAGGCGGTCTTGCCCAGCGTCAGCATTTTTGTTTAAATGTCATGAATCCTTCGACGTCATCTGCCTGTCGTCATATCTCAGAATGAAAAGTGTTCTAAAAATGCAGCTGCAGATGCAGGTGCAGTGCCATTCTTCGGGCTGCTTCATTGCTCCATTCTGTCTCGTTGATTACTCTCCTCAGGTGATAACAGCAGTTTCAGTCAAACTTCAGACAACTGTGTTCAAATAATGCAACTTCACATTTCTTCACATGTTTCCTAACCACAGCACTGGATTCTGAACGCTCAGTTTTGAACATTTGTTTTGACTCTCACTGCCCTTGAATTCAAATGCTTTTTCATGACAGCGATAACGATTCCTTAGCTGATATTTTGCTCTCAGTAATTTTTTCGCCCCTGTTGAGTAACACGCGATGTGCTACAAAGACCGGCGATCATGGAAAAAGCACGATTAAATGGCTGCTTTGGTGGGGAATATGGGTGGAGCACAAAACAGCCTAGAAAGCGTTCTTTTCAATATCGATGTTGTAAATGGGGCGGATGCCGCATCCAGTGCCTGTATGGCCAAACATTTCATTGAAAAGCTTCACCAGCTTATAAAATCAGTCTCTTTGCGAACATTCGCAGAGTATTTTTAAGAAAACAGCTCTCTGGAAACAGAACAATATAGAAACAACATCAGACCTCTCGTTGCTTTCGTTGTCAATGATGGCGAACGCAATAATACCGACCAGTGCAACAACAACGACGCTGCCGCAGAAGACGATCGCCCATATAGGTGTTTCAATTGCCGTGCCTTCTGTTTTAGACTGCAATCTGCCACTCGTCTCAAAATGGCTCGATGTTCAACGAAGACAAGCCAGACTGGGTTGACTCATGAATGACTGCGTACTAGAAACGTTGCAACGAGTACACAAAGGTCACTGAATACGAAGCAATTACGCTGCAAGAGAAGGCACTGTCGAGATTCCAAGAATTCTTGAGGTAACGACTTCCCAACACTTCAGACGCGGGAGCTCAATGCTAACGCACCACTTGCTGTGATCGAATTCCGCACATACTGACCTGCGAACCAGACAATGCAACCCTGTTTTTCAAGTGATCCGAAATTCTGCAGCGAATCGCTGCTTTTGTTCGCAATGTTGCACACTGCCCCTGCAGTCATCGGCAAGTGCAGTTCCGGTCTTCGAGCACGTACGTGACGAAAACATAACTCGCACTCAGCGATCAGAGAACAAGTGTCCTTTAAATGTTCCAAAGCGCGATGCGCCGAATATAATTTGTACTATGTAAGTCTGTGGAATATCTTCCACACATGTTTACAGCAAGCAATTTTATATGTATGAGCTGTACACCCTTCATGTGAGGATTGCTGGGACATTACAAGCAGATGTGAAGGAAACAGTGAAGCCGATAAGATCGAAAAAGAAGGGCAGTTCGCATATCTCCGAATAATTCTCGAGATAAACAAAACGCTCACCTCTGTGGATTTACTTCGTTTGAACACCCGTGCTGATTCCCTTAACAATTATATTTCCTTAATGATTGCAAGAGCAGCGAAATTGGTGAAGCGGCAAAGGCATTTGAACGGCATATGCCTTCGGTGCTGACATGCCATCGCCTTTTAGAGGTACAAGAAATTCAAAGTCTACAGCCCAAGCGCGTACACTGCACTGCTTGAAATTAGCGAACGAGGTATTTGGACTCAAACATTGATCAGAACTGTGAAAGAGACAGCGTGCAGGGAATATTCATGAGCGCAATACTTTATGGCAAGACTACGTTCACAGAAACACGCAGAGTTTAAGATTGCTGCTTGGTTTCTTTGCTGAGGGGAATACGTACATAAAACAAAAAGTGGCAAGGAGCGAAATCGGCGAGCTAAACGGTGAACAAGAAAGAACGGCACGTAAGTGGGAAAAGAGCAGGTTGCAATTGTATCACTTGTCATGTTTCACTCTGCGAGAGCTAGCGAGCCAAGGAAGCTTTCAGGTGGAGCAAGTGAACGTGGGAGTAGAGGAGCAGTTGCATACTCAGAGCTTGTTTTGTTTGTTCCATTCATCAATATTATTTGCACACGCAGATTTTATTCATACACAAGATGTATGGGAGTCCGATGGCGTCGTTGCCTCATCGCCACAGTATTCACTTGCCTCACAATATCCGCCATCTTACAGTATACATCAAGTTCAGAACTCGTCCTATGTTTAGTTCAATATCGATGACTTTCGCTGAGAGGAAGTCTATCGGATAGAGACAAGAGAGGGATGCCTTCCACAAGACAGTAAGGCTGCACATTGGAAAGTGTTGCACATGAAGTTTGAAGATGTGCAGAATCTTGAATGTTCGAATTCAGCTCAAGAATCGGACCCTCGCAAGTCAAAATGAGTGCGAATTTATATATATGCAACGCAAATTCGGGTCTCAGATGCACAGTTCAGCGAACGATTGCTGAGAAAGTCGATTCTTTTGTAGAGATGCACTGCGCGTTGTAATGAAGGCGAAATTAGAAGAAGGTGAATTCAACATCATATGACCTTACTCAATGTTCTTTCGAGGACGTACTATGAAGTTTTGCTTGTTGTGGTGCAGTACTGCAGCGGTAGCTATGTTCAGCGCCTTAAACACAGCACCTCTGCTTACGTTATTACATACCCTGAAATAAATAAAGCAAACATACAACGTTGGCGGGGCTGCTCATTTGCTTTAATCAGACTACGAACATTTCATGACACCGATATTACGCTTTCACAGTTTGAGCAATATTTGAGCAAGGGTTGTTGATGAGCGACAGTTTCTCCTGCATGAGCGTTGTTTTGTGAAGAAAAGATATACGCTTCAATTCCAAATATACGCTTCGGAGTGGACAAAATCGAGAAAGTGCATTTCCGCTGGCGATCTTCAATATCATGGTTTGTTATATCATAACTGAAGAAAGGCGCTCAACACGGACGGAAACACACTTTTTTACGTACGTAGACATGAACCAATTTTCTGACTATGAAAGCATACCACTATGCGATAGCTCTCTGGTGCATGGTGCATGTAACTGATTCTCGGCCAGCTACAACAAATGTGGCAGCATCAACGTTAGATAAGATCTTCAACGAAGTTTTTTCTTTTGGTGGCGCAGTTACTCTCCACCACAGAATTGTCCTCACGATACGAGTGCAGAGTGCCGTGGTCTTGAACAAAGTATCTATGCTGTTCCATCAAGGGTTGAGTGGTATTTTCAATGTTCCGTGAGCGCTTCAATACAATAATGATTGACTGTCAAAGATACTTGTATTGCTGACCATGCGAAACTCAACGATGTGATGCCAGTTCCCCTCTAGTTTCAATTTTGAGAAAATGTGGAGTCAATAAGTGAAAGAACGATGCGCCTTTTAACACTTGGAAAGCTTTATCTATGAAGGCGAGAATGACCGCATCACCTCGTCCCTGACAGTACATTCTGTGTCATGTTATGAAAATGTGTCCAGAGGGATGCGTCTATTTATATGATCGACTGCGCAATTTCTTGATGTTTGTATGAGTGATCATCGTGCAAAAGTGCTCTCTACCCGTGTCATGTGCAATTGCTCGGCAGTTGTGCTGCATGCTGCGCTACCACGCAGTGAAGGCACGCCTCAAAGGGCTTCGAATGGCCATCAGCATTGGCAAAACTGTCTGATTTGCTCGAAGGTAGCGGCAACGTCTAGTGCGAGCGAAAAACAAACGTCATCTCGACCGGGTCTCTAGCACCGATGATGAAACTTGCGATAGTCATATTTCCGTCCATGATGAATTGAATTACGGAGCCAGCTGATTTCTTCACCGTACAGGGCCGCTTTAACCGGCTGAAAGAAAGCATATCATTCCTTCTGATCACAATAATCGCTAGAAATCATTTTGCCTTACAAATCATACAATGAGGATTTCCGGGGAAATATGGCTTCCGGATGTCACTCATTTCATCGCTAAAAGAATGATGGTCATGAAGACAACGCTGCCGAACACCTGCCTGCCTACCTGCCCTCCTCCCTAGCCTTCTCACCCATCTTCCCTCCTTTTATCTCACTGATTGCTCATTCGCAAATTAATCACTCAATCCATGAAGGATGAGAATGGCGTCAAACTGTGGGGACAGTGAAAATGCTTCTTCGCATCGACAGTGATTCTCAAAATAGTTGTTTGCATCACCCGTGAAGAAGACCCTCCCCCAAAAATAGAGGTTCGGCTGCAGAGAAATAATGCCACCATATCTTGCTCATCTCTTGTCTTGCTCTCTCGTCACTGTTCATGCACTTGAACAAGCCAATATCTTGCATCTATAATCCAAACAAGTGAAATAGAAATGCCATCCCCAGCAGTGCTGGGACCAGTGATCAGGAGGAATGTCCATCTCCGTAATCAACGTCTGAGCCGCCCCTTTTGCACCGGGAACAAATTGTGTGAATAGAGAATTTCTCGCAAATGTAGCTTTCTTTGAAAATTCTGAAACTA
>JAARMF010001980.1:8068-24507 GCA_022844705.1 Toxascaris leonina
ATATATATATATATATATAATATATATAGCTACTATCTTGGTTGAACGGCAATCGGTTACGTGTAGGAAAAGGCGAACGACTTTTAAGAGGGTGTGAGTTAATTCCATTCTTCATGACTATACCGCTAGGAGCAAATACCGCAGCTGAATTTAATCTAACACCTCACTAATCCACATGAATTGGAAACGATAGTGACGTTCGCCGGAAGTGGAGAAAGGGGAGGCAGGGAAGGGACGGGGTACGAGAGAAGGAGGCGGAGGGAGTTGGAGGGAATATATTGGATATGTAAATTTCTCTAGGTGATGCAAGCTATGAAGTCTATTTATTAAAAAGAACTAGCATTAGTGTCGATAAACGAAAGAAAAGGAATTCAAAACGAAATATTATTATTATAGGTTGGTTAGAAACATTCGATAGCTATACAAAGGATACAAATCGAATTCTCGATAATATGCTTAATTTTTTGAAATCTCATCCAAAAATGCGTTTTATGTGGTGTGAGATGGTATTCTTTGAGCGTTGGTGGAATCGTCTAAACGATACGTCAAAAAGTGATATTAAACAGTAAGTGCTTATATTTGTTGATGCTTCTGAAAGAAAGCTTAAACTTTAGCTGCTTTAGCTATTAGCAGTTGTGGAAATTTCTAATTTTTTTTTTTTGGAAACATTTATTCAAGTTTTGATGAAAATATTGCACCATCTCATAAATTCCCTCCCGTTAGATGTTATAAAAGTCGATGATCAGCTTATTGTCCCTACGTCAGTAGACACATCGGTGACAATATTTCGCATGACTCTTCATGTGATTGCGGCCTAAGGATGGCATATCATCAGCAAGCTTGGGTGATCGTGACGTATAGCACCCGCTTCCTGGATCACCTGATCCAAGTGTTCCAACAAAAGGCGCTTTTTCTGTCCTTGTCCCAGTCTAACAACAGTGATGGAAGATGGGCAATAGCGCACAGTTCGACCGCTCAAGCAAACTCGTCAAGACAAGGCTGTCACTTAGGGGGCGGGGGGGGGGCATAAATTACATTTCTACAATATAGCAGTAAGAAATGCTTAAAAGCTTATTTATGACCCCATCGCATTAGAAATGTCAAATTGGTCAGAAACGATAACACAGTAGCAAAGTTGTACAATTATTAATAATTCCTAGCATATTCATTGATTCGAAAACAAACTTCCTTTCAGATTTATAGCCTCAGGGCAATTAGAGATGGCAAGCGGGTCATGGGTGATGACCGATGAAGCTAATCCATATTTCCCGGTAACTATTGATAATATAGTCGAAGGTCAACAGTTCATCTTTCATGAATTAGGTTAGTGATGTTATTGTAGTGCTCGATGCGACCTTTAACAATGATGTAGGGTCTCTGATAATTATCTACAGTGGTTGTGTACTATTTACAACGATTAACAATGCAGTGAAGGTATATGCGGCTATACTCAATAAGATATCTAGGCCAGTGCAAGGGTTTTATCCACTTTTGAAGTATGAGACACGGCTGTCCTCTTCCGTGTCTAGAGAAGCTCAATATTCCATCAACATAATCAGTCGTTTATGGACTGAAGTCCTAGAAGCTCAATTCGGTCCTTTACCAATAGCCTGCAATATATCGTCAGCCGACTAATGCCTTTCTATTGATATTTATTTCTGAAATACAGCTCGTTTTCATGTATATGCTTTGAAGTGAAATAGAGCTTGCTCTACGATGTTTAGAGCACCCGTGATAAGGTATAAGGCTGAATGTTCCACACTGGAGAAGATTTCTGGAATTTATGTCCACTAGCACAAAGATGGAATTTATGTCTCCTAGCACAAGAGTAAATATAAAATTATGGCCAGAATTATTTATTAAAAAGATCGAGTTAAGGATAGCTAGTATTACGTATTATTGAATGTATATTATGAGCTTGAATTATGAGCTTTCTTTTATGGTTTCAAGGAGCTAAAGCGAAAGTAATATGGTCGAATGATCCTTTCGGATATGGTCCATCAGTGCCGTATTTATTCACGAAGACTGGCATTAAATCGGCGGTTATTAATCGTATTCATCATGACATAAAGAACTATCTACACGGATTACGTGCTGTACCATTCAAATGGAGACAATATTTTGGTGAATATTTTCCATGTGATATATTCATTAGAATCGATTGTGCATAAAATTTCGTTAAGTCATTGCTGACATAAATATTTAACAAGTTACAAGATTAGTGTTTTACAAAACTTCATAAGAACTCTATAAAATATAGCATCGCTTCATATGTTTATGGCGCTTTACGCCGTGTAAAGCATCAACACTTCCGACGATTCAAATTTCACTCCTCAGTCGGTCATCTGCCTATCGATCATAATTGATCGCTATTGGCATTGTCGTCTATTACGCTCGGATGGCTTAGTGATTATGCATAATATCAGTGACAAACAATTTCGTGACTACCAGTGATAAACAATCAGTGATAAACAATGTTGCAAGGCTTACTGAAATGCTTCAAGTGATAACGAGCGACATATTCCTTTTATTTACTGATTTCGTGATTTATAGTATTCTTAACGGATATGCTCGTATGTACGAAGTGAAAATTAGTGACGCTTATGCATAGTGAAGTCACCGAAAAATGCGTTAGCGCAACATATGAGATCAGGCTAAAAATAGGAATAGATCTTTCTCATTGAAGGAATAATATAAGCCATAAGCATATGAATAGGCTTGATGGAGATGAATACGGGCGAACAAAAGTTATGGATCAAGTCCAATTCGAGTTGTCACCGAAATCGAAACCAATGGAGATGTCTGGAAAGTCTTCGGCGCTCCTTAAGAGTTGTGACTCAGCGTTACTGAAGAAATATGGCAATTAAAGAATTACTAATGAACATAATAATTGTAATTAATCTTAGATACGAAAGGTGAAAATGATGTCTATACTCACGTATTGCCGTATAGTCATTATGATATCCTCAATAGTTGTGGTCCATCGGCGAGTATTTGTTGTGAATTCGATTTTAAACGATTAACACATCATATGTGTCCAGTTAAGAAGCCGACAATGGTTACAGAAGAAAATGTTATTGAGAGGTTAGTCGCATTTTTTATGTTTTTTATATTTGTTTTAGTTCCATTTTTGCTCGATTCATGAATTCATTTGTGTTCATCTCAGTTTACTACCAGATTTGATACTTGGCGCTCCATAGGAAAAAAACATGTATGTATGTGTGTTCATACTTGCATTTGCATAATTATTTGCCCATTGGCTTATTTATTTATTTATTCATTTATTCATTTATTTATTTATTTGTTTATTCACTTATTTATTTATTTATTTATTTATTTCCTCATCGATCCACTTGTTTACCCGTTTATTTCCCTTCTCTGATCCTCCCGTTAAATGTGATCACACTCAAAATCGACTGTCGTATCATTAAGTGACAGATGGATATGCAAAGAGTGGTCATATTATCAGCCTCGTCTAATCACTACAATAATATTCCACCCTAATGACTTAACTCCTTTCGTTACTGCAAGTAGTTCGGGAAGTTCGTGTTGCTTTGTTGCTCCAGACAGTCCGGGAAGTCACGACGAACATATCGTTGCTCATTCGAAGCTAGAGTCTGTGGCCACAGTGCGTGACACTCCAATGTTTTTTCAGGTCTAATCTCTCGGCTATAACCATTCAAGTTGCTGATTTCACTCATACAGATTTTAGCCTCCGGCAAAACTAGTTTATCCTCATAGGGCCATATATTCCCAAAATTCATTAGCGTGTCTTTGTAGCGCAACTTATAACCATCATTCATCAATCCTGATCACTTTGGCCGTTGCCTTCATCGCTGAAGATATGAGGTTCCTCGCCGGTAGTAGTGGCCGAAGCTCTATGAAAACTGAAATAAAATCCTCTACTGTCATGCTCACATTCATCAATACTATTGTAATTTCCTTTACCGGAGTCTTTTTGAAGGAATCAATAAGGAAGCACGTCATAATCATCTGTGAATATGAAAATAAGCCTGTTATATGCGTCGATATGCGTGAATATTTGCATCAACGCTTCCAAGAATACACTTTATTAATTCTCTATTCATCTTTCTCAAGATTATTCATCTTTAAATATTTTATAGAGCTGCACTGTTTGAAGATCAATTACTTAAACTATCGGATCTCTATGAATCGAATATAATTTTGGTGATGTGGGGTGATGATTTTCGTTATAATATGATCGATGAATGGTATCAACAATACGATAATCTTTCACCGATTTTTGATCAAATCAACACTTGGAATCGTACTCAAATAAGGTAAAGAACCCCACGTAAATGCCTCTCTTCATACACTAGATAGTTTTTCATAATGATTTAATTCTAGAAGGAATTATCTCATAGAAGGAATCGTAGAGATGAGAGGGAAATGGTGATCGTATCGAGCACATTTCAGGATTCTTTCGCTCGATGAGTTACTTGATTTGAGAAGCTAATTAAGTGGTTCTGAGAGTTGCTGAGATGATATCTTCTCCAGTAATTACTGCACAATTGTTGCATTTTTGCTAGCTGGTACAACGAAAAGCTTTTTTCCTTTTCTCAAACAATATATTCTATTCCCTCGTTGCAAAAGCTTTAATATTTATTGCGAGTTATTAATTGTTTCCCTATTCTTAAGCATAATTTAATGTGATGCTTAATAATTAAAAATATGCAAATGATTATAGATGTATAATATATGAAAAATAATAAGAAACTCTAAAAATTGCAGATTTGGAACGTTCCACGATTATTTTACGGCTCTCGAACAATTCAATACGGATAATAGAATCAATGTCGCCACCCTATCTGGTGATTTCTTTCCATATCAATGTGCATTAGGTGATGTTTGGACAGGCTATTATACCACACGACCATTTTACAAGAAACAAGGACGTCAACTACATGTAATATTTGAGATGTTATTGCATATTTTTCGAATTATTTTTACGGGATACAGTGGTCAGTGGTAAGGAAACTTTCATCGTTCAGATGAACGATGCGAATTCAGGAGGAATTTTTATGGAAGGTCGGATGATTGCTCGTTTAATCCTTTAAAATAAGTAAATAAATAAATAAATAAATAAATAAATAAATAAATAAATAAATGTGTATATATGGGAGCCCGTTGATTTTGATGCTTTGACGTTGATATTGATATATGAATTTATTGATGCTTATCAAATTTCATGGTTAAGTGAATCATAAATTAAAGGAATTTAGGCTATGATACGGGCGGCTGACTTAGCGACCGCAAATGTGAAGTTGAGTGACGATGAAAAGACATGGATAAACGAAAAGCTTACGCTTGCAAGAAGAAATCTGTCGCTGTTCCAACATCATGATGCCATTACTGGTAAACTGTTTTTCACTAATAGATTTTTATAGGGCTTTTCCTTATGAGCTATTAGGCGATAGCAACTATTGTCCCTCATCCCCCACTCTGTCCTCTCCCCTCCCCTCCCCCCTCTCCAGTTCCCTACGTGAGAGCCTCGCAGAGGCGCAAACGCTTCAGCAATCAAGCTAGGCGGTGTCTCTTGCAAGGGATGTTAAGCTGGCCCTAAAAACACACAAAAGCAACCTTTGTTGGATCCCTTGGGCTAGATGATCCAGATGGAGAAACGCACACATCATGATTCGCCTAGCTAGCGCATCGCATGCCATCCTTAGGCTAAAATCGCATGAAGAATCGTGCGAAATGTCGTCGTGGAGCCAGATACTGAAGTAATGATAACACGCTGATCATTGACTTCTGAGGTATCTAGAGTGAGGTGAGTATCTAGAGCTATTTGGAGACGCCGTCTTCAACTATTTTTGGGAAACATTGAGCTGAATTCTCCCAAGAGCCGATTAAAGTCCTATTTTGAAGTTCGTTGCCTCCGCAATTTTAGCGAATTTACTTAAAGGTCCCTTTTTTCCATTCCCCTCCCGAGGATTTGCGGAGTTGGAAACCGATATTATTTATGGGACACCACATATTAAGGCCTATTTTCATTGTTGCATTATTCGACTAATGAGCCTTATATATTTACAGAAATATTCTTCATACATTACATTGATTTTTTTTTCACAGGAACAAGTAAGAAGCATGTAATGTCAAACTACGCGCAGCTTTTGTTCGAATCGATGAAAGCCGCTGCTGCTTGTCTCACAAGGGCTATTACTATTACAAACAAAGCAGATTTCGAAATTGTGAGTGCCATATTAAGAGCTTATTAAATTCCACTGAAGCACAACAATCATCGTATCTAATAGATTGCATGGGAAATACGCATTAGTTGATATATTGACGATTGCGATTTGCTATACATGCCACCTGAAAGTAACCTCCTCTTAGTGAGGGGAAGGTCTTTGCGGATGATGTGCCTTCCAGGAAAGATCCCAGTCTTAGGAAAGACCTCGAAGATTAATGAGATTTTTTTTCCAGCAAAAAATAACCATTGGTCAGAGATCATCGCGGCTAAAATGGCATCATCAGCGATTATATGTTGAACTTAAATAGCATTGCAAGCAGGAGTTTTGAGAGGAGGGGGTGGGGGGAGGGCAAAGAGTTGTTGGTAGGCACAGATGAAAAGGCAAAGTTGGAGGTAGATGGAAGTCGTAGCTGAAAACGGTTAAATATGGGAAGCCACACAAGCTATTATATGATGACTAAATATTTATGATTTAATAGACTGATGGCTTTCTTCTATGTACAGATTCTTATGACTACTCATTCATTGAGTGTTAAAGTTATGAATTTATGCTAATTTACCCTTTGCTTTTATTGATGGAAATTTTCAATCATTGAGGTAATATTTTCCATTGTTATTATTTCGATTACTTTCCTATTTATTTATTATTTTTCCTTTTTTTTCGATATTTTATTTTTACTGTTTTTCATTTTTATTTCCGACATTACGAAAGCAATTACGAGAGGTTTCTATTGAGGATTGAAGAAGCTATCAATTAATCATCCAGTGACCCTTTCATCCGATTTCCTTTCATTCTTATATCTTATTAAGACATAAAACTTCAGAAAGCACGAATATATTAAAGCTCGATGAAATTTTCAATAATTAAATGCTAAACTTCATGAATGAATAGATGGAGTTGAACGAATTCCTCATAATTACTGTCGAGCAATTTCCTAAACAAACAATTCTTTTTCGACTCTATTTCCATGTATTTTACAAAGTTGCCTCGAATAAAACGAGAACTTGCAGAACGAAATGCCTCTTCAATACGATGAAATTCCCTCGAAGAAACCAATTCTTATTCAACCAGGTGCTACAATGTAAGATTATTCTTATTCTTATTCTTATTCTTATTCTTATTATTATTATTATTATTATTATTATTATTATTATTATTATTTTCAGCATCACTGTTATTATTCTCTTGCTAACGTTTTCTCCAATTATTATTTTCTTCTTAATTTTTTCTTCTTTGCCTCATCTCATTGTCAGACTGAAGGCTGAGAGCGTCATTATGTTCATATAAGATTGAAGTTGGAGTGATTAGATGAAGCAATAATTCATTAGTACCATTGGGGGGAGGGGGTGCTTTCTTTGTAAAATTCAAGTCCACTCAAAGACCAATTCTATCAATGAGACCTTATTACTGTTGAGCAGATTAATTCAGCACAACAAAAGATCCTTTGCTACTAACTCTATTCGATCGCGTGTTCGCGAGGAGTCAGGCAAAGTTCGGATATCTGGTGGAGGGTGGGGGGGGGGCAGAAGGGGAGCGGGAGGACGGTATATTAGCGTAAGTAGATGGGAAGCAAACAGAAATGCTGATCCTCCGTTTCAGTGGAACAAATGAATGCACATAAATATGTAAATACCCTCGAGAATATGAGATGACGTTTCAGTTCTATAGCCGTTTATAATAGTATTGAACGTCGACGACTCGAAACGATTTCGCTAATGATTTCCACCTATCACATTCGTGTTATGTATCGAAATAAACCGATCGAAGCGCAAATTGAGCCGTATATCGATTCAGTCAATGGGAATTTGACTTCTTATTTCAACGTATTATTGGCTTGTTATTTCTTCTCTATTTGTCATGTTGCTTATTATTTCACTCGGCAGAGATATTTTTAAAATTCCTCCGACTTTGCTGTATTTTGCCCTCAGACGAAGTCTTTTTTTCCGCATCTGCCATTTGCATGAAAGGAACCCATCTATGCGCCATTGCAAATATTAGAGTTGAAAGGATAAGGGCAACCTTATCAGTGATAAAGGAAGTTTACATTGAAAGAAGTTAAAAAAAGCTCGAGAAGGAATTTGCTGCTGGCTGTTCAGGTATAATTAATCACCTTAATTTGCCGTAAGCATTAGTCTTTTGAATATTTCCATTGGAATGTTTCAATAATTGAGGAGTTTTTTGAGTTTTACTCATCTCTGGCCACTTGTTCATTCTTCCCATCCGATCGTAAAAATTCAATAATTTGAAGCATACGAAGAGCAACGCTCATGTGCTGATTACTTCTGAAGTATTAGATATCGCTTTACATTACCTTAGATACCTTAGAGGTCGACTATCAGTGTATGCTGTCCTCGCTTCAGTAGACAGTTCCGCGACGATATTTCGCATGATTCTTCATAGTACTCTAGCCTGAGGATGATGACACCTGCTCCGCTGGCTAAGTGTGTCAAGCGCCATCACCTGACCCAAGCGATCCAAAAATTCCCGGCATGAATGAAAATAATGCTAAAAATGATGCAACATTGTTCAATCAAATTGCAGCTGATATTCCATTCCGATCTACCTCCATTATCATCAGCAATCTTTACGATAGTCGCCGATGGAAAACACGATGAAACACATATCGCTGAGATCGTCTTTGTGAACGACAATCAGAAAGAGGTGTCGATTCGTTCAAATGATTTCGCGAAGTGAGTTATTTTTCGAGAATTGATGTACAACGTAAAGGATTTTGTTGCATACATGAGATACTCTACATGAGATACTCTAGATCGATGTTGTATAGAACGCCTTTTTTGCAGCTTTTTTCCTGCTGAAATTTTGAACGCCTTCGATAGGTGTTCAAATTTTTAGCTTGTCTAGAAGTTTCTCAACTAGTTGCTGACCTTTCACCTCTATTGGAAAACATTGACGTCTGATGTACCAATAAACCGTTGCTATGCTGAAGACCAATCACCTGTTAGAAAGTAGGGCTTATGTCATGTTTGTAGAGGAAAGTAATATAATTGTGGAAAATTTTTATATTCTTTCATCGTTTTTTTCTTTCATTCGCTTATGCTCAAAGGTCAAAGTTCAGATCGATTTAGAACTGTAGCAAGCAACGTGCATCAGCTACTACAGAACTTTCTCATCGGTCAAAATGCTGGAAAACTGAAACAGGGATATAGTTAATGTTCGTGGAATAACATCTCAGAATATTCAACAATCTCTGTGGAACATAAATTTCAGAATATTCAATGTGAAACTTGTGAGTGGCGATCAATTCTTTATGGAGACTGATACGATGCGGACAACTCATTCATCGGAAAATGGCCTTATAAATGTTGGTGCAATTTCTTATATATGGTATGTGATAGAATACTACCCCATAAATCTTAGTGTTAACTGCTCCTCGCAATTATAGACTGAAATTTCCCTCAAGATTTGGCTTCTCATTTTTTCTTATTCTCCAATAGCATTGAACTCGGGAATACTCTTCTATTCCTGAAATTTTCTGAGGGTTCTTATCCCCTAGCGATCCTATTGGAGGAATGAGCATATCGAACAGCTGTGAAGGGAGTGGGGGGGGGGGGGNNGGGGGGGGAAGGAGTAGATTGTACGAGGTTGTTCGAGACTATATGCCACCATATTTCGTACTGAGAGATGATTAAGACATTTATCTAGTCGATGAAGTAGTTTTTATTTTTATCTCGGCTTTAAATCTCCTTCAATGAAACCTCTTCCTCATTTCGTTGTCTAGAGCAGCTGTTGATCTATTCGTTTATTAGGTTGCCGTTAATAAAAGTGATGTTTTCGATTATTGAATACGTTGCTGTCTCATGTCGGTTATTTGATGGTTGTAAATTTTATGAGAATATTTATGCTTTCATACGATGGAATTAATAATATCCTCGTAGGATTTGCGCTCTTTAGCGATCAAATTTTCTCGATTATTGCTGAAGTTGTAGTCTTCCACCCTTCTTCCCCCTCCCCCCCCTTTTCAACCTCCGTCATCTATTCAGACGATTTTTGAGAATACTACCTAATTCAATTAACTCCATCTATGACAGTATGAGAATCGATCTATAAAAATAAAAATAAAAACATTTTTTTTTCAAAGTAAAAATAAAATTCAATAAAATTTGTTTCTGATGTTTCAATGAAAGTTGTCGAGAATTTCAATCCCTGAAAGATTTGAACCTAGTCGAACATTTTTTTTTCCTATTGAATAAATTTTTGTCGAATTCTCTACAATTTTTATCGTCTCTTTAGACGATCAAAACAAAATCATTTGGTGAAATCGAATTCGAGCAAACAATCGACCATTACGTGAATAGTGGTGGAGGTCCTTATATCATGCATCAAAGTGGACCATCACAGGTATGTTCGTTTATTTGATGAATTTGAGGAATGAATAAATGAGTGAATGAATGAATAGGAATTGGTGCTCATTAGAAGAGGAATGAAGAGGAATTGATGCTTATTTGATGACGAATGAATAGGAATTGATGCTTATTTGATGAGGAATGAATAGGAATTGATCCTGATTTTAATGACCAACGAATAGGGAGCTAAAATGACCCTTATAATGCATAAGCAAAACTCACTAGTTAGAGAAGGCGGCTATTACGACAATATTAAATCATAAGCTTGGTTGATAAGAGATACGATTGATAAGCATTTGTCAGTGACAAGATAAGGTTGCGCTTTCTTAAGAGCTCTTAATTTGAAAAACTTGTTTTGGGCATTTACGAAAGCAGCGTTTATCATGCAATTCTTCAAAATTGTTTTACAGCTTTTTGTCGCTAGATGCTTTAGTGCGACGTCTATGATCCTTTCGAAACTCTCTATTAGCGCCCAAAATTCGAGCAGTATCACAGATATCACTGATATCAGTGATATGATTACTGATGACTGATAACGATCTGCTCGAAGCTTTTCTTTCACCTCTCGCATTTATTAGCCAACGTTCAAATTTATTAGTCAAGGAAACTTGAATGCTAAAAAAGTTTTATCTTCATTGCCAGGTTGTCTATTGAAAAATGATTTGAACCAATCACATCTCCATCTGCCGTCGAATGCTTTGCCACTGGGCTATCTGATTCAATAACGGCCGAAAATAACTTAGTGATATTTTTGATGAATCTTAAACAGTTCAGCGATAAAATTTGCTAAAGTGAATTCAGCAGGGATCGCCGATTAGCTTGAATGTTAGCTGAGCTTTGGGCATATGCCCATGATTGCTATGAAGGGAATAAACTTCTTTATGCTATATGACTATACAATTATACCTGTGGTAAAAATATTGGAATGAAACTATTTCCCACTGTGTTATCCTTCCACTTTCTCCTGACGCTAAGAACTTTGTGCTATCCGAAATATTTCAGACATTCAATTTGCCCGGATTGTCACGATTTATAATCAAAGGACCACTACAACAAACGGCTTATATTCATTCTGAATGCATTCTGCAACGAACAACTATTCGTAATGTTCCTGGTATGTGGGAATGTTTTTCATTTCTGGGCGAGTTAGGACATGATGCTCGGACCAGTTTAGTCATAAGACTTGATCTGTTGAGTAATTCTACCTCAAGGAGTTCAGAGGTTAAAAGTTTCTTCGCTCATTGTTGTCAAGAAAGCAACATCGATGGATAAATGCGCATTTGTGGTTGTTAATAGTGGACGAAAGCTTCGATGGAGTCAAGTAAATGAAAATTGTTGGGCGTAGAAATTGGGTCATTAAGACTGCCTTAATATTCTTTATTTTCGTCACTAGGAATTATGAGCAAAAGTGACAAGCAATTCATTTTATGGCGACAGAATTCGATCAACGACTACTGATTTGCTGGAAGTTAGGCCGCCGATCCAGATCCGCGATCATGTAATCCGCTGATCACCGTATCATATTTCACTTGAAAGGCGGAGCGTTGTAATTGAATTGAATTAAATTCTTCACTTCGAAAATTAATTCCTATTTCATCCCGAGTTCCGCGTTTTCAGCTGACACACTCAATTTTAGGAAGTATAGGAGAGCAATTACATATCGCAATGCGTATCGATATTCGACGATTCACGCAAACAGAACTCATCACAAGATTCAATATTGGTTTGGATGGGAATTCGACTCGTTTCTATACGGATAGTAATGGACTTCAGGTTGGTGTGAACAGTTTCATTAAACCTTCCAAAGAATATGCAAGGATTCTTTAACTTTACAAATAAATATACTTCTACCCTCTTCGAGATTCCTCGCTCCCCAGAGAGACACTCATGTTCAAGGATTTTCCTCTTTATCAACGTTATGTTTCGGCAAAGTGCCAGTATATATGCACATAGAGCACCTCTATTCTCTAGGTGTATATTCCGAGGTGATAACCTTCAGCAACAGGGAACACATGATCGGGCGATTTAGGAACTGAGCAGAGGTTGAGGGAATTTTGAGATCAGTTGAAAAAGTCGATGAGCTATCTACGTAAGCTAATCTCTGAATAAACAGACAAGGTAACAAAGATAAATGTAAGTAGTATTTGCATTTTAAGAATCACATCAATATGATGTGTCACATCCTTTCAACTCTATGCATTTTTTTCAGTTGTTGAGACGTGAATACAATGAGCATTTGCCGGTAAAAGCGAACTATTATCCGATGCCCACATCGCTAATGTTACAAGATCATTCGCGTAGAGTTTCGATCGTTAGTGATGTCGAACATGGCGCAACGCTGTATTCGAGAACGACACCGGAAATAATGCTAGGTATTCGTTATTCATCACTTTGTTGATATTTTTTCCGAATACGGTTCATTTTCGAGCAGGTTTTATTTCCGAAGGGGTTTTCGTTTCTGAATAGGTTTTATTTCCGAATAGGTTTTATTTCCTAACAGGCTTTATTTCAATAGGTTTTATTTCTGGACAGGTTTCATTTCCGATTAGGTTTTATTTCTGAATAGGTATTATTCCTGCATCGGTTTTACTTCCGAATAGAAATAGGCTTTATGTCTGAACAGATTTTACCAAAATTCGGGCGCGTTTCTAAAAGATTTTACCTGTATAGTGTGCTTCACCGAAGAAGATGTCATACTCTTACAATATTCCCTTACTAATATTTATCTATCGAGTAATTTCTTGCCAACTAACTAAACATTTATCTCCTTCAAATTTTTATTGCATACGCTCAATAGAACTACATCGATATGTGCTAGCTTAATTTACACCGCTCGAGACTATACTAGTTGCTGACAATGATGGTCGTTATCTTGAAATCCTGAAGTGTAGAATTGCTATGTCCTGAGATCCTGAAATTCTGAACGCTATACTAGGCAACGTTGAACCGCTATAGGATCGCAGAGTAGAGAAAAATGATTTTGACGTTTTTCAGATCGAATCCTCTTACATGATGATGGTAAAGGACTTGGATTCGGTGATGATAGCATATTGAATGATATTTTACCGGTTGAGATTGGATTTACGATTATATTCGAACGTATTGATGCGGCAAACTCTATAGTATGTTATAGTCTATTGTAAAGAATAAGCCATCATAATCACTATTTGGTGTGCAATGTTATTCATTGTAGAGATATCTTTTTCATCGATATCTTTTCAGTTATTTTCCACGTTTCCAACTTTGCGCTTGGTGTTTTAGTCAGCTATGCCTTTTCCACTTTAATCTTAACTAGTGTTATACCAGTGGAGACTTTTATAACAGTAGTACATAGATGTTTGGACTCATTTTGCTACAGAATTAATACTCATTTCTTTTTTTGCTTGTTGACATGTGCAGTGCTGATTCATTATGGAGTGGGAAAAAAGACTAATGAAGAGTTGTTTGGATGGATGTTGCCGCTCACGATATATGGATAGCAGGAGATAAGCTTATATTAGCTAGGTGAGAGCGAGGCTCAGGTAGGATATTTTTCTTGCCTCGTTTTCTCACAGCCTCATTGCACTAATAATTGCCCCAGTGCCAGAGAAACTAAAAATTAGTAGAAATAATGAATATTTTATTCGTAGACTCTTGAGGAAAAGAAAAATATAAATGCTGAGATATAATTATAGAAGTGGAAAAAAAATATTAATTTGCAGCCGAAACATTTTGCTTATAATACACTTTCGGCTCATCTTGCTCTTCAATCATTGCTTTATAAACCGATTGTTCTCACTAGTAAAGGTAAGCAACCATGATTCTCTAAGTTACCTCATTACCTGTAAACTCATTTCCTCAAAATGAAAGCGATTCCGTGATTTTTTTCGATGGCTTATCAAATAAACAGTGACATATATATTTGTGTATTATTTTGAATATCTGATGGTTACAAATATTTTAACGCCTTTATTTTCAATATCAGAACAGCTATGGGTGTTACTAGATGACGGCGATTCTAGCGCAGCTTCAGAATATTCCTCCAAAAGAAACTTTATGGAGGAAATTTGTCATTTTTCAATTTTTACAACACTTTTCCGCTATTCCATCCGGCTTATTTGATATGCAGTGTTTGTTTATTTGCTGAATATATATATATATATATATATATATATATATATATATATGCCTGATTCTAAATCGAATTTTTTTCACGTGATTTTAGGTTTTTTCTCAGGTATTGTAAAGTGTTCTAGATACTACTTCCTATGCTTTACACCTCTCTCTCCATCTGTCTCTCCCTCTCTCCCTCTCTTCCTCCCTCCCTCTCCCTCCCTCTCCCTCTCTCTCCTCTCTCCCTCTCCCTCCCTCTCTCCCTCTCTCTCTCTCACTCTGTGAGCAGTAGTGTAATTTATTGCACACACGACCGGAAGTGTAACATTTCAGGAGTTTCACCTCCAACTCCTATACTATCATTGACATCATTCCCATGTGACCTTCAATTGATAACTTGTCGGCCGATTGCATCGCATCTAAGCCAAAGATTACTCATATTGCATAGACCAGGAATCGACTGCAGCAGTAATGAAGCTGTACGATGTCCATCAGTCGATTTGACGGTAAGTTCGTTGCAGTGTCACCTCTTGATATGTCACTTTGACACCTCACTGACAGCACAAAACCCGTCTATATGTTCCAACGGAAGTTGTGGAGGAAGGCTAGGGGGAGGGGTGAGGAAGGGGAGATTAGGGTTAGGAGGGAGTTTCATCCACTCAAAATTCATTCCATTATATGTTATAATTACCTCCACTTCACTTAATATTCAAATTTCAGCAAGCTTTGAGAGCGTATCTGAAACGAATTGGTGTACTTAAAGTGCAGAAGACAGCAATGAATGGAATTGATAGAATTGGTGATGAGGAAAATGTTGACGATGTGATACTTCATATTGAACCAATGGATTTCGCAACATTTATTGTCACATTCGACTAAGTGCCAAGTAAGTGGAGCACTAATGACTGTTCCATTCATTCCGTCATACCTCCGATTGCTGCTTCTTCCGATAGCTAGTAAGTGTTTGAAAGTATAGGCAAAGGAATGAGAGGTTCAAGGGTAAAGCAGGCAGGGAGAGGGATATTGGGAGGGAAAAGCAGAGGACAACAAAAAGACGGATGGAAAAGTGTATGCTTTGCTTTTTCCGAAAGTCCTTCCAGGTGTTATCTATTTCCGAAAGTCTTATATCTTCCATCCTCAAAAATTTTCATCAACATTCCTTAGGCCTTCTTCAAAATCATTGCAAATATTCTGAAATAGCGGTAGTTTGGTGCTTCTGAAATTTGCGGTGGGATTAATCCTTTCAGTATATTAATGTGGTTACTGTATGATGGATTATTATTTTCATTCCTGGGCGAATATATCTAATCATTGGCAATCCATATTCATCACTTCTACTATCATTACCTAACAGTTTCCTTCGTTCTTTGAAATTATTTCAGAGGGAAAGTTTATAAGACAATCATTTAAGAAGATTTCTTTCTAATGCATCAAAAAATTAAGGCCATTTTTGATTGTCAGTTAGCGATGGCAGCTAATGATAGTAGCTGCTCGTTTTGATTAATTTTGGCAACGACTAGAGAGAATATCTTCTAATATTCATGAAAACATGGATTTAATTGCTTCACTAACATTCAATTTGATATTTTTGAATTATTTGGATGAAAAGTGATCGTCGTTTCCGTCTAACAATAGTCATTAGTTGATGTAGTCTGCAAAGCTTTTCTTGTTTTCAGGAAATATATAGCGTTTGAAGGACGGGACATGATCGGTGCCAACGCTGATATGGTGAAGGATTTTTGATCCGCTGTGATGCCTTTCAACCCCC
>JAARMF010001981.1:0-26997 GCA_022844705.1 Toxascaris leonina
GTGAAAAATTATGTAAACGCCAACTTCGCATAAAACAATAAAACGGGAAATAATACAAGAAGAGTTGAACTCATTTTCTTTAAGGCTTGTCCAAGAGAAAGAAACGAAATTACACCGATCAGGCTATATTTGAAAATAATAAAAACAGCAACAATACGGTAGAAACCAATACTCGTACTATGATTTAAAAACCCGAAATCATAGGAAAGCATAATGAAACGAGTAATGACAGTCGCACAATACAAGATCAACCCTGTGAACTTGATATTCATAGATAAATAATGGGCTAATCATTTCCAAACTTGAGGGGAGGTGGTTCATATGCAAATTTCGGAATTCTCGAAGTGCAAGCGACAATTCAAGAGTCTCAAGTGGCTGCAAAAGAAAAACAAAAGGCTGAGGTGATTTCACATAAAAAATCATTTAAAGACGCAAAAGATTCAGGCTTCACTATAGATAATTCCATTTATAATTCGCTGAAAGCCAACATTTAGGAGATAATTAAAGACAAAATCTGCACATGTTTCAACTGTCAACTGCTTACAGGTCTCGAGATGTATTAGCGTTTGCGATCTTCTCAGGTCTATAGTTGCAAACCCGACTTTTGTTCAAAGCACTAGTGCTGTTGGCCGCGTGATCATTATGCGTTTTGAACTTTTTCAACAAAACGACTGTAACTTGATGGAACAGAACGCAAGCCTACATAGCAACCCACCTACACTATAGGCGTGAAGGGCTAGGCTTTAAGGCGAGTTAAGAGACACGTAATGATGCAAGAGGGCTGTCAATAAGATACTGAGGATTCTCCTCCTCGACGGCTGTATAAAGTCCACGCAGAAATCTTGCTAATGCGAATCCTGCATTGTAGCTCCCATTATACCAGGGCTGTCTGAAACTGTACCAATAACAGCAAATGAAGGCCACATAGAATAACTCCTCATTCATATTGCGGAATAAAGCTATCAGCTATTTAAGCTCAAACATGCCACGCCTATGAAAAACCGGAAAAGATTTATAAGTCAGAGAAAGCTTAATCACCTCTATGATCTTGTTGTTAAACATTCTCCTACGTTAAAGCTAGAGCTCCTAAAAGCATTTTTTGACGAATGATGAGATGAACTAAAAATATACTTTGAGGCTTTTACGAATATCTATGCAAAATCACTTGAATTTATTCGACTTTCGGACGAAATATTCTCATGCCCGATATGAATGCTTCGTTTGTTGATCCAATGAGCTGAAAGCGAGAAAGACGCCTTATTACCGGAGTAATAGGGAAAGAATAAGATATGGGAAATTCTTTTACATGAGATAATAGTAAAAGAAAAAGGAGTAGTGATTCCACTACAAAAAAAGTGATTCCTATGCTCTGCTTTGAAGTCATGACTGCTGTTTATATTTTGAAGAATTTGTAAGAAAACTTTCGTTTGTTTCGCTTATTTCTGCTCATTGAAGGGATCGTGGTGATGAAGCATGGATAAGGAAGATTTCTGAGAAGAAGAAAATGACTCTCAAACGATTTTCGGTTTTTTTTTTCACTCAACCAAATTTACTCAAGTTGCTATTATTATTTTCAATAAATGAAAGTACAACCAATATTAAGGATCATATAGTCGTCAGCTCATCGGATTTTGTCCAAATAAATGGCTTACCTCATTCTGATTTCTATTCTTCTCAGTATAGGGCCATCATCAAATATTATTTGAGTTTCGAAATTTGTGGATTTTCCGGCAATTTTGGACAGCAATGTGTTATTGACGACCAGTTGATAATTCTCGCAGTGTATAGAAAAGAGGTATACTTGAGGATGATGATTTTTCTTTCACGGTATAAAGGAGGTGTAAAAAGCCGAGGTTTGGAATATACTATGCAGTCGGTAATTGGTAGAAAAATTAAATAAGCCACTATGAAATGTTCTGCCATGCACTAACAGTTGGTGCAAGATCAAGACGGAATATGCAGTTGTGTTTGATCCTAAGTCGACTGATGATATATTTCAACTCTTGTAGGGATATACGATGGAGGATAGATATATGTTGAGAGTGAATTTTAAGCCACATTTTAAGGTGGATTTGATTTCTGCATTACATCTAACGATACGTGAATTAATCCATTTAACAACACCAGCGCTTACTATGGAATGCAGACTGCGAACTTTCTTACCATTGGCAATCCAATGGCTTTCTCATCAGTGGAAGAATGATTTGCACACAAAGCTGCTCAGCAATATTCAATAGCAGTTATTCTCGCAAATTCCGTCTTTTAAATTGCAACATTAAACGGCAATTTGCGCACTAAATCAGAGTCCAAAACTAAACAAGGAATGATGTGACCCATTTTAACAATACATCTACCCCCCACGACCAACATTTTTGATAGCCATTCTCACTCATTAACTTAACATAATCTCTTATTTCAATTCCCACAAAATAAAGCTCTTGTTATGGCTTTGTCTATGACAGTGGAAGATTTTCATGAAATTTCTGTTAGCGCCTGAACAAACGTTCCTTCTTTTAGTTTTCGCATATAACTACTGAACTGTATGCTCTAATTTCTCGGCACTTCAGGTGTCATTGTGAACTTTGCCGTAGAACATATGAACTCAAATGGTATTGAGTATGCTGTTCGGAACTACCTATTCACATATAAGGGATGGTCGTTAAGAATTGAAAGAAAAGCTGTTCACGTGATGGGATGTTCGTTTTCTTCGCTCGATAATGAAACTACGAAATAAACCGCAATCTCAAATATTCGAATACTTAGACAGCAAGCGGCTGCTTGCACTGCCACTCTCTAAACGGATGACGAATTCGGCTGTTTGAATAAAGATGAGGTGAACTCAAACGTCCGGAAGACAAGATGCATTAGGGAGTAAATGCGGTGTACCGGCCACTGAATTGAAGATCAACCTGCATAGTGGACACGAGGTTCTCGTGCTGTTGGATAGCATTTCTCCGACACATTTCTCGCAACCGCACAACTGACCGCATTGAGTGCACATATACTGATCCTTTGAAATACACTCACACACAATACACCTAAAACGGAATTTGGTTGACCGCCTCCAGACTCAGTGAACATTGGATGGGTCGTTCAAGAGAAGATGACCTGCTGCTGCACAAATATCCTTATTGATTTTGTGAAAAACGCAGCATTTCCATCGAGAAGAAGGTCCTGGCCTTCCGTTAATGACAGCTTTCGAGACGTCGTCTTTTATTGAAGATAAGAGGGATTTCTCCTAGTAGTTTTTGTTTAATGTGGGATGAGCCATTTTTCGCGTTAAACTGAACAACCGACACACAAAAAACTGCTTTTATACGAAGCCTTTTTCACGTCGTGGATATTCCATACAAAACCCTTACGTAGAAAAAAGCGAACCTGAAAATTAGCATACCTGAAAATAAAACGGACTTTGTCGTATTCTTCGCCCACTGATGAATTTGCTACAGGTACCGATTGTGAATGATCGTCAACGCTGCATAAACCGAACATCGATAGAATTAAACGCAGCACATAACCAAAATCATCATAAGGCTCGCCCAGCGTATGCCGAAGTTTTAAAACGTAAAAGAGTAGAGTGAAATGGATGCTGAATATCAGGCAGTAAAACCATGAGCACATCACACTGCAAACCAATACGCCTTCGTTGTAATAATTATATGGAAACTATGATTGCGGTTTCATATAATAGAACTGCAAGCGATAGAGATAACATGACAGCATTCAACGAAAAAGAGGAAGCTTATCCGTTCTCGACGATCATGCTCAAATTATTAAACTTTATGGGTAATTTAAATGACCATCACAATCATAACAGATGGCTTTAATTCCCAAATATATGATCCTTCCTTTCAGGATACGGAGCTGCAACGATATGAATGCATTAAAAAAATTTTGAAATGATGATTGCAAGGATTGTCACTGATTGCGTGTTTTGCAGCAACTCGGCAATGTGCTACTTAGTAGGTTAGCGTGATCGCTTCCGAGAAAACGAAATCGCATGTGAGGGATATACGAAGAAATATGCAAGCCAACTGTTCTACAATCATTGATTCATCATAAAATTTTCTATAAGAAATTGGTCAAATTTCCGTAATACTGAATCCATGAATCCCCATACGCGGAAGTACTAAGGAGAAACATGGAAGAAATCAAACCCATGGAATCAAATCTCCATACAAGAATTGCAAACTATCAAAAATACTAAGCAAAGGAAAAAATCAGCTTTAATCGAAAATTCCTGTCGAAACGGTCGAACATAGCGGAAGAGTTGGTCATTGGAGCTCATCATCTCAACGAAGAAATCAATGCGAGAAGGCAACTGGTACAAACGAACACTATTGAAGGTGCCCCAAATCATCGCAGTCAAAGGCATTTTCCATCACTAGTGCTAAATGTTGTCTTCAAAATCGTTCGCACTTAAATAAACTCGTTCCGAAATTCTTTGCAAAATGTCGAATGCTCACTTCGTTTTTCACTGGATGAGTAATTAAACGGGATCTTTCAATTTCAGTTAAATATGAACATCGATTGCAACACTTAAAAAATTCATGTTGCTAAACCAGAGAAAAACAACATGATTCCTTGCGATCATATAAGTGGCTCATATAGGAAGTAAACTAAGGAATGAGAGATTTCTCATATATTTTGGAGACCAATGACTCAGCAACTGGGGACATTTGTGCCTGTTAAGAAACAAATTTGTGTCGTCGAACGAACAAAGCAAAGCAATTCACTATTTTTAAACATTTTTTAGACAGAAAGTAGTCATGCAAATCCTCTATGTATTTCGACTGAATATCGTTCTACATTAATAACTTTTTGAAACATTAAAGTAAACAAACACTAAATCAAAATATTTCATACTTTGAATTGAATATTTAATTAACATATAATTTTATATAGATTGTGTATTTGCATGTCTCATTTTCATATTGCATTTGCCTCAGTAGAAATGAAGAAAAGAAGAAATGCTTTGGCTGCATTTCGACTCAATTTAATCCTACCTCAGTTCCATGTTCCGGTCTATTTCGAGCAAAACATAGAAATGAAAACTGAAGCGAAATGAGTAACACGCTCGGATGTGACATACTTTGCATCTCGATCTGGCCGATCAACCAGCTATTTAGAATGTTCGAAAACAATGATGCGCCTTCTAATAATGTTTTGTGAAAAATCCAGCAGGTTTCATACACTTTCATCTTCAACAAAAGAACATTTTGACTCAACCTGGATTCATAAAATAAAACCTCCAGCTAAATCATACAGTGAAATAAATTAGTCATTGTCGTATAAGTTGAATTCATCGAAGAGGCAGACAACTGCATGCATACACGAAAGCAAACCTATATAAGTAAATGCACACATATATATGCAAGAACACGATGTGGTGATAATACGACTGAGAAGGACAACCAGCTATGTCGACTGTCCAATGGATAGGAAACGATAAGCACATTGGAATTTCTAAAGTACTTTGCTTTCTTTGCTGCTCACCGGCGAATTTGTGCCTTTCCTCATAAAATAAACGCTATTATTTTTGTTAAAGGCGTACTGCATCCAGTTGATATGCCTCATTTAATCAATTAAAATATCACGAATTCATAAATCATCGTTACTGCAAAGCGATTCATACAATCTCAAATAGCGCATAGACTAGAGAAAATTTTTGGGATGATTATGAAGACACAGTTAAGTATATAAAAATGAATTAACTAGATGAATCCACATTAGAATTTCCCAGCCATCTTCAGTGGTTAACAAATAATCAACATTCTATATATTGCGAATAGTTGCAACGAACGAAAAAACATTACGAAAGCGTGTCATTCAATATGGCTGACGTGGTTGCACACCGACAATCGAAAACATTGATAACTCGTCGATCGCATTCGTTACGATGAGAGGACACTAAGAAGACACTAGACAATCTCGAAACGTTAGCCACGCAGCAATGTTTCACATCAGCAATGAACCTCATCGATAGTATTGAAACAGTCAACTGCAAACATTATGGTCAAATGATTGTTCTTTGGATAATTGTTTTGTTTCGAAATTTTGTTGAGAATAAGGAAAAAACAGAAATATTGACGAATGCTTTTGATGAACCTTTATTCCTTTTTTTGTGAGAATTAAACGCATCGCAATAAACAGTGAGATGTAATTCACCAGCAAACCAACAAAACAACAAAGTAAGTGACTGTAATGATAAGTTTAGTTGGAATAAAAATAGTCCCACTAGCTAAGTTTAGTGTTTAATACGAAGCAAATGTAAAACTAACATATTGCGTATATGCAAATGAAAATAATAACAAGATAAAGGGAATCAAAAGCGAGGAAAAAGGGTGTAAGTGAAGAACGAGATTACAATCGAGTAATCGAGCCAATCGAGAAGCTAAATCAGTAATGATTCTTTGGTCAAATGATTCGAGGAGACGTATGAATACCGAAAGGCTGTGCGCTTCACGGATTTCGCAAGATAGCTCATTCCAGCTACGCTCAACTCTAATTCGGAAGCTGTAAAAGACGCCGTTCTTCATGGAATGTTTTGCGTCTTAAGTGGTAACGACTGAGTCGACACTCATGATGATGAAGAAGAGTGAATAGTCTCTCCTAGTGCCTATTAAAAAAACTTTTGACGATTTTTAAGCAAAGCGCCAAGTCAAAATTGAGTTGACGACGATCCAAGAATTGAAGCCTCATAACCAAGTTCGTAAGCTCCAACGAACATCTTACGAAATGCGAAACGAGTATAATATTCTAATACGTTCTCAATAATTTTTATACCACTCTCATCAGATGCGATGGGCATATTTATATACAATATTCTACAGTTGTACGGCAGTACACTTTATGTAGTGTTCACTATGTCTGTTTTGCAAAGCATGCGGAATGCATCTAGCCGGCCGCCTTTTTGAATTTCGGTCGGTGTAAATTGGAACGAGCCTCCAAGATCGTGGATTTCATGATCTACTGGCAACAAAAATTTAGGTTTGGGGGGGGGGTATGGGGGTGGGAAGGAGCAAAAACTGATGGCTTCATCATTATTTCGAAATCTGTGCTGGGGTGCTCATTTGCGGAATAGTTTTCGCATATGACTGCCTCGTTTACGAGGGTGAAACCATTAGTGAAGATAAGGTCGGGCATATTATCCCTGCGAGTCACACCGTTGACCAGCTGCGTTGGACTATATTGACGGAGGAATGCTTCAGGCAAGTTGCACACACTCCGAACGCTTGGCAACGTCAAATTTATTAGAACAAGCGTTAAAATCTTCGATGATAGTACATGGCGGGTTGGTCGCACATAAATAAGCTATGACCTCAAGAAATTCATTCATTTTAGCGACAATACAACAGTGGAATCGGTAAGCAACAATTGAACGAAGCATTTTGTCTTGAGTAAAATCAACGTGAGGCAGCTCATACTTTGAGTGGAATTTCAGTGAACACGAATTCAGGTCGGGACGTACAAACTCGCTACACCGCCACCTTTCGCTTCTTTTGTTAGATCGTGTTCACATCGGAAAACTTTGAACGCTGACGGCATGGAAAGTAATGAATTAGCGAGTAAAGTGAATAGCTATGTTTCTAAAATGATTATTACATCAGAGACTGCACTGTCAAGTACATCAAGACATCAGGGGGGTTTACTGACTCCGCTAGCGCCATAAGAATTGAGATAAACGCATTCTAAGCCAGCAAATTTTGATCCTATCGTAAAATTCAACTTCAGTATAAATATTCTTCATTCCGAGCTCATCTATTTTCCACCTCTCCTTGAAATAGCGGTCGTTGTGCGTTGACAGATCGCCATTTTGCGGCAATGCTTCATTAATAGTACCTTCCAGAGTTATGTGAAAGTCAGTGCCCGGAAAATCGTGCTTAAGGAACGAACCACAAGGAACAACCGAACCTTTATAGGTAACAGCTTGAGCATCTGGATTCGCTGACTTTCTTCAAGCGAGTTCCTGGCCGACTGCTCGAGGGCACAACTTTCTAAAGAACACGTTTTTATACTCGGCAATGCCCTTCAAGTAGCGACACATTCGCACAACTTGCAAAGCAGCATGGTTATTACCAAGAGCCATCTTAGAACCACCTTCATCAGGCAACACCGTTTACTGTCGGAAACGCCCATGCCGAAGACTGCGACTGGTACATATAGATTCAGGAAGCTGAAAATGAGTTTAACCGCAGTTTTATCCACAACTGAGGAAAACGAGAATCGAATGGGCCTATTCTCGTTCTTACATCCTCAAGTAATTATGCACTGACTTTCTTGTGTAACAGAGAGTGGAATTCTTCCTTTCGCATCCCTTCTGATGTTGGACGCAATAAGCCGCTCTGCAAATAGGTGATTTCGAAAGGCTTTGCAAAACAATATATCCATCTGATCACGCTTCTCTTGAAATCACGAAAAAATGCACTTATTTATCTTTACAGTCATCTCTGACCGAAACACTCGATTTCTACGAAATTTTACTGTCTACGAGGTGAAACCTTTATTCAGTTAATATCAACAATCAAAGCGTACTGCATTTCATCAATCATACATATGAAACACGAATCTCAAACGAGATTTTCATCGCAGATCATGCAACATCTCTCCGGCCACCATAAAAAGCTCATGATACTGGAATTGCAGTTTAGGAAATTTACCTTAGATAATATTAGTGCAACCGAAAGAAGCCAATTTTCAAAGGCACGGAGCGATGGAGCACAACGATGATGACACTGAAAAAATGAAGCAGAGGTTAGTGCCGTCTGCTTTGCTGCAGAGTAGCAACTTATGTAAAAGATGTTCGGTTTTGAAAAAATGATTCTTATTACGTTCGATTCATTCAAACATATTGGTATTTTGTAACGAAGCTCTGCAGACATTACTCGTTGGTGCCACCTTCTGAAATCCTTCTTTTCCTCCACCCTTTCTGCCACTCTCTCCCCCTCTCTCCTTCACTCTCTCCCTCCCTTCCCCTCCCTTTCCGCCTCTCTCACCGAAATATACGACATAAATTAGATCTTAAAAACCTGCCTTTACGACATAAGAAGCTCGAAAGGTGGGAAAGAGCTTATTGGACTTCACGACCTAACAAGAGACGAAAGAAAACACAGGAAGGTATTGGAAATATCGGAAGTAAATAGGGTGAATCCCACGAAGATGACAGAATGCCTTTGGTTCTGGTTTCTGTTGTTCGAAAAATGCAGGATGCCGAGAAAAATTTTTCATTAGTCCGACTGAAGTGGAGGGAGATCTAACAAGCAAGCACAACGATGATGACATCTTCGATAAACCAATGCCTGTATTACTGAGTTCGAATGTTAGTAGCATCAACTTGTCTTGGCTTCACTTATATTCCTCCTTGATATTCAAAATCAAGTTTTTCATGTGTGCACTTTATTAGATAGGTCAGTGAAACAACATCTACGAGTACTTTCAGCCCATAGTTAAGTGCTGACTTTCCACCAACATTCCCCACAAATTATGGTGTTATCTCCTGAAATCCGTTGTGAATTCATTCAACTTAGGAACTTTTCCTTGCGAATTGAACAATCTTGTGTCGCGCGATTTCAAATAAAATTGATTTCGGAGAAACTTTATTTTATTTTATTTTTATTTCGGAGGTTCCTTATTGTTAGTCTCTTTACGCCATTACAGAATTAACAGCATTCAGTGCTCATTGGGTCTAGAAACTTCATATGCTCTTACGCTATGTATTTCGCGAAGTACACAAACCATTGTCTATATGGGTCACTGATGTTTAAGCACACCGAAGCAAGCTAATGTGGCCTATGAGTTGCCCACAAGTAACAGGATGTGCACTGTGAATGCACGATTGCCGCTTGCCTTACAACATACCTGACCGATGCACCCGCATCTAAATATGCGGTAAATTTGCCCCAATACGACTACCTCCCTCGTTCGCCCTTTTCGGAACGTTCTCTGAGCAGTTTGTGTGAATTAATTCGGATTATCTCCTGCAATTTTCCCGAACTTTTGGCTCACGGTGGGTGCCTTGAGTTGACTATGCAATACACGGTGTATTCTCATACTCATCTTTTGTCCGAATAGCTAATACGTCATGATGCGCTTTCCATTTACTCTTTCACGTACTGTCAGTTTGTTCATGGCTCATGGATAGCTCGGAATAATTGTTTCCTATGAAGTTTCCAGAGACGATGTGGCAAGACATCCTTTTCGGCAAAGCAGTAAATTCCACATCGCACCTGATCGAACAAAAGCGTGCAGCAGCAAACTCCTAATCTGCAAGCTTTCAATACTTCCTACTTCAACATCTGTTTCATCGAAATTTGAAAACCTCCCCAAATTTCATGATTTGTCCCTTCTTTCTCAGAATTCTTGAGATCTGTGTATGACGACATAAAAGACCAGTGCAGTTCTCGCAACTTGTAAAGGGTTGCAAATCTTTGTCGAATAAACCGGAAGGGGGGTTTCTGTGTGCGAATTACATGAGAATTACGCAATCGTTGAAAGAATAAAATTCTTTCAAAACAAATCAAAACCGCACTTCCCGAGCGCAGCAAACTTGTCTGATGCAGTGAACAAACCACCTGGACAAAGCGGCATTACCACTTCCAGGCGTTCGATGGTTTTCAAATTGTTTTGACCGAAACCCCTATTCTCGACAATTTGTCAACAGAAGTAAATTCCGAATGCTCCTGAAGAAATGTACAAACAACACACTCGTGGAACATCGTACATTGCTCGTGAAATCCCACATCATCATACACTTCTGTCGACGCCAACAGTTGTACTCAGCTATGCATTCTCCTTCCCATCGGCGTTCTCTTCCTCGTTCTCGCCTGGTTTTGTTCATGGAAACATCGGCTATTACTAAGTGGAACACTCGCAGTTCCTTTATGAAAAAACAACTCTACAAAAGCTCTCTGAAATAACGCATCGATATCCAAAGGGCAGAGGTCACCTCCGGGCAACAGCCTACCTGCATCAGATGCGAAGGCATTCAGGTCCATTGAGCCCAAGTCGTAACTTTATTGAAATGAAAAGTCCAAAAAAAAAAACCATTTGCTTCAAGCAATACCCATCTGGACAATGGCTCATGCGCATCAGGTGTGGAGGCGTCCAGGTTCAATAAAAGTCTATGCCCTTTGAACTTTTGAATTTTGCTGCCTTTAACGCTAAATCAGTGTACCGATATTCTTCGCCAAAAACTTCCTCAAATGTAAACGCAGGATGTGACGTAATAATTTATGGGCGACGTACAGTACACACTTCGGTAAGAATATTATAGGACGGGGCAAAGCGGGACGGAAGTTTTCTGAAGAAACATATGGGGATCTCTGAACACAAATATTTTCTTGTGAGCTCATACTCACATTCAGAACGCCATAGGTACTCAAATTTGGCTTGGACCAACTTTCGCCCGCAGCAGTAGCCAGACTTAACCCATGAACATGACCTCTCACCCATTCGACCTAGTGCGAAAACCCATTTTAAACTGCCTGGGCTATGTGATATATAAAAAGGCAAAGAGAGCTGTGATCACGATAAAATAAACACTTTTATGTCTCATTATCGCGTACAAAAACATTAAATCGACAGATACACAGAATAATCGCACAGCAACCAAAAAAAAGCTAAAAGGGGGGTGGCGCTGCGGGCGAAATGCCCGAGGGCAACTTTGTGAGCTGCAGCAAGCGTTCGAGCCCATGTCTCACACAGAAACGAAACATCGTCGGGCCTACAATATTACGCACACATCCATCCACTCCCTTTCGCGCCAAAGACATTTTCATCAAGGCGATAACGAAGAGCTGATATAAAACAAAGGATTGCGCAACGTTCTGCATCTTATAAATGAGGCGATGAAGCTTACCTCAATCCACCCAACTGCAGCGACGCAATCAGAAGGATGGGTAAGATGCGCCAGCTGTGTAACAGATAAAACAATGACCACTGCGCACAACGCCTAACACCGAAGAAACGAATTTGCCAATGACAGCGCTATTCGAAGCGAACAGCGTACGGTGACAACAAGGCGCATAGCATAAAAGTTGAGAAAACAACTAGCGCAAACGAAAAACAACATTTAGAGAATAGGGCGCCGCGAAAGCAAATTGAACACCGGTGGCAACCCCCACTCCAATTCTGCATGAACGACTTGGAGCAATGCAAAACAAAACTGCTTCACCCCTACATGTCTGCTATGTTAGATAAAGACTCCTAAGCATTCTTTAGTGCCTATCTGCGGTATGCATTACGTCAAACAGAATTACGGGGGAAACTGCCACCGGTTATTGAGCGTGGATCGTCACTAAAGCATTTCGAGAGAAGCTAAGCGTCTTTTTACAATTGATATTTATGCAATACGTACCTGAACGTTTGCTTCGCATTTAAAGCGAACCTGCTTTACCATTACAGGAAAGTACGTCAACTGTGCCAGCATGAACGATACGCTGTAACGCGACATCCAAGCGAAGCGACTTTTGGTGAGAACTACAAAAATGTGGAAAAGTTCCTCCTACAAATGCCTCAGTTAGAGGGGAGGCAAATGAATAAAAACCAACTAAAGTTATTACAATCCAGTACGCGCACGTGTCATGAATTTGATTAGTTGAGAAAACACGCACGAGGGCGTTTTCCACTTTTGAAACCGCCTACGAGCTACAATCCCCAGTTGAATCAAACGAAAACAAAAGATCTAATGAGAATGCCGTAGCACCCAGAGCACAACAAACCCTGAAAAAGAAATCCCCCTTAAGGCATGTGTGCAACAGACGCAGGGCGGAAACCGATTAAAACGAACAGGGACTGTTTAGAAAGCGACTATGTGAAATACAAAGCTTCCCCTTGGAAGTTTTGGCAGGTGAGTTACACGTCTAGATGCCTAATTGGCTTCTTGGAAGAAGACAGTAAAGTCGGCAACCTCCAAAGAGGAAAGTACGTAGCAGCCAATCCGACCACCATTAAGTGAGCAACCGAGTGTGTGCATTTGCGGAAACACTGCTTAGTTCACTCAAAACAAACAACGCACTGCTTTCCGAATCCCGTCATACAGTACATACGTCGACCGCACAAAACAACCAGCAAACTGACGGCGGTTGGTACCAGAATGCCTACTTTCACAACTCAACACATTTCGACTGCAACAGCTCGGGAGGGGATGAGGGAGGGGATACCTGGCTAACAAAACTTATCACAACAAGCACCGCATAATAAAGCCACATTATATATTTATATGGAAAACTGATATTCCCTCGAAAACACTCGCATCTGCTCGCGAGTTGCACTGGTTACGATATGCGACGAATGGAAAGCGGCGCAAGAAATGATTCGAAAAAAAAGGGCAGTGCGGAGGGGGAGAAAGAGAACGAACAAAAAAAAAAATAAAAATAAAAATAAAAAACAAACAACTTGATCGACCTCAAATGCGGAGTGCTCAGCTGCCTCTAGAAAAGCGATCCGAAGCTTATAACAGCAACAGTAAGCTATTAAACAGTGCAGCTAGTAAGTGTCACTCCACAGTGGTACGCAACACTGCTCAAGCGCCAATAACCACAAAACAATCAGGCGGAATGTTTTACAACTGCGGCTGCCATCCAGCTCATCACGAACTCCCCACGTATGATTCCGTACCGCGCTTGCACCACAACTTCTCCACCATTATGGGAAATGCGTCAATAAAGGTCTAACAGCTAGAACAAACAGATCACTTTCGCATGATTGCAGCTACCCACTAAGCTGAATGCATTACCGCACACCAAAGGAGTTGAAATGTGCGGTGCAGCGCGGTGCAGCAAGACAAATGAATCAAAATGGCACAAATCAATGCAATATAGTGCAGTAGGAACATTAAAAAGAAGAAAGAACGGATGGGAGAGAACGGTGTCCACACCACCGTTGCAACAAATAACATCCGTGGGGATGTGAGACTGAGATTCCAAGTGGTAACGCCATGCTGAATGAATCATGCCAGAAGGAATCAGTAAAAAAAGCACCGGATGTGCAACGCGAATGAAAGAAAACGGATGACGACGGCAGTTAAACGAATGTTGACGCAGAATCCTTATCCGGTTTATCCCCTGACGAGCTAACCAATGTTTTGTTCGGGACATACTGACCTGCAACAAACGAATCTCTGCATCGTCTCGCTGAAGGGTGGCAGGAAGCGTACTTCTCTTGAGCGGACTCCGTTTTCGGGAGTCACGCACTTCGAGAAATCAATTTCAGAAGTAAAAAAAAAACGACTTTTCGACCAAACGGAACAAACATCATCGAAATTTGCCTAAACAGCTTTCAGACTTGTTTTAAGCTTTATCTCATCTATCAATATCACTTTGCGCGGATAACCATACGCGAGCCATGCCAGCAATTTCGAAACTGCAGTACAATGACGACGCATTGGACAGCGTTTGCATTCATCGGATTCAGAAAGGAAGCCTGTGATACAGGATATAGCAGAAACCTTCACAATAGTAGGAGTATGAGATAGCAGAGGATGCTTTACAGGCAATAAAAATGCATTAACCTCTTTTCAGTTTCACCTATATCAATATCAGCTTGTGTCACAGCCATGCAATGTAGCCACTGCGTGGAGTCAGGGATGATTCTCATCCGCTGTAGATGACGAGGACTCGAGCTAATATTCGAAAAAAAGTGCTCTAAAGATTTTGTTTGAATGTGCTCATCTGTGTCTTCCCCTTCAACGTAAAAATCCCCACAACCCACAAATCGCTCATTCGCACTATTCGCTACTCCGATATACTATTTAACCCTGCAAATGGATAAACACTGACAATGCGGCCCAGAATGTCGGCATTATTGCTCGCTTTATGACGTTTGGGTACCTTCTATTGATGAATTATATGAAAACCATCAAGCCACCTTAGCGGTCATAAATATTTTCGCCCGCAGTCTTCCATAGGCGCAGTGAGAAAAAAAGGGGAGCGCCGAAAATTGCTGAAGAGATTTTCAGAATTAATCACAACTCTTGGGAATAGCGCTACTTTTGTCAACGATGCGAAAGAAATCAAGGCACAAAAATCAGTTACTCTAATGCAGGAATATGAAGACTGCAATTTTTGCAGAAATTTTCCTGATACTAGGAAGTGGGATGAGGAAAGAAAAAAGACGATAGGCGAATACGCTTGACCTCGAGCTTCGCAATGTGGAGCATCTCTCTGCACAACCTACAAACTACACAGTCTTTCATCACTACAGTTTTCACAGACCACTCGTAAAAATAAGTGCTCTTTAACGACCAACCTATAAAGGAGCCATCCTCAGTGAATCGACCAGGATCCGAATCGCCATATTCCGCCATAGAATCGGTTTCCGACTCTGGCTTGCTTCCAGTTAACGAGCGCTTCTCGTCGTCCTCTCTGCAAAATGCGACCACTCCAAGCGTCCAACAGCAAATTGGAAGCTCGTAGCAATTTAATTTGAAGAATTTCACGAATCTTTTACAATCCACTGTCTCAGCAGAAGGCAAAAACAAATTGACGGAAACTGAAATAATCACTGAATACAATGACAATCATGACTTAGAACACAGTTTTATTAAAGATTCTTGCATTACTTTCCTTATAGTAGCAGTCGCTCGCCTTCAAAGCTATGGCCAAAACCAAGGAGTTAACTCTCGTAGATGGGAGTGGGCGTGATTTTTGAGTTCCTCTTTCGAGTATGGCCCCTTAAAGATCAGACTGAGCGCGACGAAAGCTCCTCTTTTCCCTTAAACAAAATCCCGTTTCCAGCGTTCACAACAACCGCAGCTAGTTGCTTAGGATGCTTTGATGAGCAAGCAAAATAGACTCTGATAAAAAATGCACAGGTGGTCGGATGATCTGGCGGAAACTAAAGTGCTCAGACGGTATCCAGAACTTGACGACAGTCAGTTGACAAAACAAAATGGCAAAATAACCTTGATACCGGTTGGCTACAAACACCTCTACATAAACACAAAATCGTCACATTCTGGCACCTATTCAAATTCTAGCTTACGTCATATAAATGCTTCCTCAAAAACAGCTCTGACTGGACTGCTCAGATACACTTTCAATTGTAATTCCAATGCCAGTAATAAGCAAGCAAGCAAGCAAGCAAAAAAAAAAAAAAATTCAGAAGATGACAGTCTATAGAATCAGTTCGGCGGCATCAGCATGAAAAAAATGTACGCATCTGTCTATATTTTTCAGCAAAGCAGTATCAACGAATCTGATAACTGCGCCAGCTCAGCGCGTCATCAGTGCGATGATACACCAGCACCCCCCCCCCCNCCTTCAATTTCTGATATTTGCGGAACACAACGATAAAGCATACACCAGCAATCCAGTCAAAACTGTCATGAGAAATCGCGTCACGTGAAATCCTCTAACACGAGAAAAGTTCATACGGATGTGATGGATTACTACAACTTAGAGCTCTTGCAATTTGTTTTATACGCAATACGTCAGCGTGTGTTTAAGCTAACGCATGAGCGCAGCACAAACATGCGCTTAGAACAAACATCTGTAATAATGCCCGTGCAAATCTAGCGAAGAGAGGACGAATAAATGGTGACGATTCTTCATTAAACACCGAGACTCAGATCTCCGTTGCTCCTCCCATTTCCCGACAATGCACACATACAAAACAATTCAAAGCTCATCATTAACTAAACGTTGGGTAGCATTCGTTGCCATTTGGATTGCTCAGTCTGAACGAACTGTCCCAACAAAAGTAAAAGAAAGTTCCAAAAAAGGGAAACGAACGGTTTAGCATATTCGCCGAATCCTCGATCCTTGCCGCCAGGAAGAATATGTTGCCTACCCTGTTGCCGTTCTTTCTCCGATACGGGATAATTGGCGCCCCGTTGCCTTGCTGCGACGCACACGATGCATAGGATTATCAGGAGCAACAGAATAGTGAGAAGAATGATGATAAGCCACCACATCCTTCCGCTATGAGGAGCTGCAATTTAGTCGCAATTTCATTCATGTGCTGCGCAACCGGTTGACTCATCGAGGCAAGCCCTCACGTGACCTGGATTAACCTCACGGTCACTGCCGTTATGCAGGTCACAACGACACTTGCAATCACACAGAACTTTCACTGCACTGCAGCTGACAACGATACTGTACAGATCTTCGAGACTGACAACAAAAGTTTGGTGGGAAACGTTACGACAGATGAGCCGTTTATCCATTTCACCTATGAAATTCGCTTGCCTGATGGATGAGGATAACAGTTTTGTGAGATCGTGTAAACGATGAACAACAGACTATCAAAATATTGCATGAATTCATGATAATAAACTAATTCTCACGGTGAAGGCGTCATCTCCGATGACTGAAGATAAATTAACAACAGATTACAAACATATGTCCCTCTCCACAACCGCGTGCCCACAAAACATTATTCTGAAACAGCAGACTCTAGGAAAAGCTGAGGGCGACGGTGAAGAAGTACCACCGCAAATGTCAGCCGTCACCCCGTAATGGTGAAATGGCCTACTCGAACAACTCCACTAACAATCGGCTCCTGGCTTAATTTGGAGCTACAAGGTATCTGAGTTGTCTGTACACCGGGAAAACAATGCACATTTGCGAATGTGATGAAAGCCAAGCGTATCCTTTTCAAAAACATGCAATCGCCCTTTCCAGACAGGAGGCAGGAGGAAATAAGCATGATGTGGTATAAAGCCATCGATGATCCGCTAGAGAATTAGGAAAAACAAGACGGCGGGTGAAAACGAAAAATTACGGATGAGGAAGCTTGGTAGCGTTATTATGACGCTCGACTATGATATAAACTGGATAAAAATTGAAAAAGGGATAGCTTAAATGGATCTAAAATAGCTGCTCATTGAACGTCGGCCAATTTTTCAGCCGACACGTTGAGGAAACCGTCACAAGCAAAGACTTGAAAGCTCAGACTGCAAAGCGAAACTCTGCTAGAAAAAGGTAGACGCGAAATGCAGACTTTCGACCCAAAAAACATTTCAGGCGAGATTCTGAATCAACGGCGTCAACGGAACGAAACAAAAATGGCACAGAAGAGGCGCAAGCGGCGCTGCGGTACAGTCACAGATTTTGAGAAGCAAGAAATTTTAACCGAGTGAGAAAAAGAAGGAAACACTGACCAGTTCCTGTTGTAATAACGTGCACAACACTAGATTCTGTTTCCCGAACCTCACCCGCCGGATCCTTCTGCAACGCCACAACTGTCACATCGTACTTGGTTCCTGGCTCCAAATTCCCAATGTGCACCGTTAAATTGTCCCCTGAAATTTAAACAGAATAATCCGGCTCCAATACGTCTAGCGGAATAAACGGTTAGCTAATCTAAGAGGACTCAGCTAATCGCGCATGAAGATGTTGATAACCCGACGACGGCATTACACATCAGTGAGAAGATGGATCTTATTCTCATTTCACATTTACGCTGTTATTGGTTGCTGTTGATTTTGCATGAAGGGATGTCATTGCAAGCTTCATCCTACACAGCAAAATATTGGAGTGTTTCAATGAAGAGTTTCGTCTATTCTCGAGTGGCCGACGACAACCGGCACTGAGAAATGCAGGACTGATGCTAAAAAAGACGGGCACTGCCTCCTTTCCCCCTTTAATTATTCATGCATCTAGTAATTACTTGGAACTTAACGGTCGCGACATCCTTCGCCCTCCAGCACGAGCAATGATTCCGAATCCTAAATGAGATTGGTGAAACTCACGGTGGACAGCCAAACGCAAGACTGTCGGGAAAACAAGAAAACAGTAAAGGAAAAAAAAATAAAAAAAAAGAACCCAAGCGTTATATATATTTTTTATTTCTTGTTTGAATTTTTGATTCTGAAAAAAGCGAGGCGAAAATGAAACAAAAGAAGAAAAACAGCTGCTGATACCTGCAGTCGTTTATCAGTCGTGTAGATCATATAGGAACGGAGTGAGAACTGCTTAAATAAGTAATCACTACCATTGCTTGTGAGGTGCAATTTGAATGGATGAAATGGAAGTACATGGCATACTCATCCAATGGGAACAAACAGCATGTGAAAGCGGACATCTGCTAATTTCACCAATCAGGAAGGTATACACACCAATCGACCAGCAAGGCAGTTTCAAATGAACGAAAACACCTTCAGCTTACTAAGAAACGAATTGACGGCACGCAAAACGGCATAAAAGCCACATGATGTTACATGAAAAACCCATCCTTAGCGATTAACAAATGCAACATCGAAACCAGTGTTCCATACAATCGATAGCTTTTTTTTGTTGAATTAGCACAATATAAGCCGAGGAAAGCAAAACCTTCATCAACCGCGAAACGGATCTGCAATTGAACCAACGGCTATTCTGATACCAAATCAGCGCGAAAAACTACTCAATTAACAAAATCGTTGGTCGCTCAGCTCGTAAAAACGTTAAGCCCATCGCCAAATAACATACAATTTCAACTTCAAATTCAACTTCCAAGCAGGATCTGTTCGAGAAGTACATATAAAGCAACTAAAAGCGTAGCAAACGCACCTTGTGGCTGCGCCATCTCCCAGTCGTCGCTGCCGCTCTTTTTATATTTAACGTACATCGCATTCCCAACTGGTCGTTCGTCGCTCTCTTCGTATTGCCCAGGTGTAATCGTGATATTGAAATGGTCGTTTCCGACTCCGGTTTCTTCCAACAATGGTTGTACGGGCTCCACTGTAAACACGACTGTAATCAAGTACAATCCACCGTAGTATAGCCGTAGCTTATCATCTCAGGGCATTTTCCATACAATCATTCAGTGAACTGTGACATATACGAAAGTTTTTGAAGAAGCAAATCACTCCAAGGCCACAACGGTTATGGCTATCAGTTGGGACGCAGTAAAGAAAATCAATGCATCTCAGTGGCCCGCCGAACAAACGATGATGCGCTTGAATTGCGTTCAAAGCGTTTCAAATATGAATTTGCGCACAAGTGGTGATGTAAAGAATGCATCGCGCTGTCTAAATCACATAAGATCACCCCATATGCGCCGTTGCAAAATTGAAGATGCACTAAAGCGATAACAGAAAAGCTGTCATTCGCCTTTAGATGACCGCTCAACGGATGGCACCCGAAGTCTCGGACGATATCGAAATGCACATACGTATGTGTGCAGCACCAATAACTGAATCAGGACAAGAAGGACGCCAGAACAGGAAGTGGGTAAGCACTAATTTGGGAGACCACGCCAGCAGAAATTAAAAAGAAAAAAATTGTTTTCCGTTGAAAAGAGGTTGTATGAAATAAAATCTGTTTGCATAATTAGGGAATGAAATCGTTTTTGGGGTTTACACCACAACAACACAAAGAACCCACACGCTTAAGAACTAAGTCCGTTTAGATGCGATCAGTGAGGGCTACCAATATTCCGCTCTCTGAGGTGCGCCCACTTCCCTTTATAACGGTTTCTACGCTATAAAAAAATGCATTGATAAGCCATAAATTCTTATCACGTTTCTGCGAAATTCTAACCAAATGTCTATGCCCTTCACTTTGCGCACTGTTAATGTAGCAATGCAACTCTTTTTGAAGCAACTGTTTATCAGCGAGATTCTTTACATCACATCGAACAAAATACCCGGTGGACAATACTAAAAACGAAAAGCCCCTTGCCACCAAATACGGTTGCCCTTCTCGATCGAAACAAACCCAGGCATGCACAATGGGCTTCTGTATGTACATCTACTACACCTATCAAGAAGGCAGAGGACAAAGGGGCATGCAATCAAACCGTCAGCGATTTCCGCACCTCGCAAATGTTGAAGGAATTCCAAGCGCAATCCCTCATAAAGCGTATAGATGTACATTAGCGACTTACATGTATCACTACTACCTACGGAAGCTCGCTTTATTCAAACGCTCAGTTTCTCGCATATGAGTTCACTGAAACTCGACTGTTCATTCCTTGACCTTCACGTAGCGCTCTTCCATTATGGCCTCATTGTAACAATTTCCACTGGTTTTTGGGCAGTTAATCTGGACCATATGAAAAAAATCCTTTCGCATCGGAAGCAAAAGGATTTACAGTTATTTTAGTGGATGCACGAGGTCTTGAATATGTATGTCTGCCTTGGATGCTTTCACCTCCTCATCGATAAGTCCGGACTATATGAACGCATATGCAATAAGCAGGAATGAAAATCTATTAGAAGGAAACCCCACTGAATGAATGCCATCCTGAAAAGACGATTCAATCACTTAGCCAGATTTGTTGCTTTAATGCCAGTTACTCGCAACAAAGTGACTGCGAACTGCTGATAGTGGGAACGTGCACAATGAATAAGAAATATGAACCTGCAGGCTGTGACGCATCAAGACGAGCAGTAAAAAGTGAAAGGCTAGCTAGAAGCAGAGTGGCATCGAGATGCTTGCGCATCATGCTAACGCAAAATGTTCTAGCTGAACCCGAGCAGTTGCAGCCACCCTGTAGCCAGTCGTTTCAATAATCGCCCTGAGAAGCTAGTGGGACCGTGCGTGCCAGCTGCGCCCCACGTTAACTCTCGGCAACGTTGCCTCGTTGCAATACTCTACCCGGCTTCTCCTCTCTCTTCTCTTGGTAGGTCATCGACGCACTCTCTCACTCAGCTTAGTAGCCCTCTACTTTAACAAAGCACCGCCATATTCGTTAACGTACGTCACCCACAACAATGTTGGTGCACCATTCACACAAATGAATTAGTCTCGTTTACACACTCTCGCATAAATAAACTCTACTTGTACGCAATCGATCTCAGTGTGACAACCCCCACGAAATGTGTCAATCACATTATGCAATTACATCTGCAAGCGATTGCTAATTCTCCCACAAGAATGGATCTTGTTTAGAGACTCATCATAATAGCGAACAAAACTGCACCAACAAAATCTACGCACCTCATCATATCAAACGTTCATGTGCATACTCTGACGTGTATTCGTGCGCGTACGTATATAATCCTTTCAGAGAGCGAGCGTGAGTATCATACTCTCCGTTCCCACAGAACATTAAAACACTGCTACAACAACGGCATATTTTCAGCAAGCTTACAAAACCAGCTCACTTGCTCGATGCATTACAAATCCCACTCACAAATCTTCAAAGGCAATTCAAAGGGTGGATGACTGTCAAAAAATTGTTACGCAATATTCGACTTCACAAAGATAGTTAATTCGTATCTCTAATGATTCACTAAGTCGCACTGCACAAAATAATGTTGAAGGTTTAATCGCTATTGAAGCTCTTTTTAAAGCAGACGCCAGAATCTTATTAAAGAGCTTTGCTCTCTCAAACAGCTCTCACAGTCAACACATTCGCCGACATATACTTTATTCACAGTGGGAATGGAAATAGAAGCTGAGAATGGAGCGAGTGTTGGGGGCGGGGGGAGGATGGAGGAGGAGGGAAGGCAGTGGAGGCGTCCGACTTGGAACGAGAATGGAAAACGGTATGTAGAATGATAATTTCAGGTCAATTACAACCTGACAAACATCTCTGCGAACGACACGTCGAAAAAAGTTGCGAAATGGTCATGCAGAGCAACGACATCCCAAAAACTACGTATGCCATACGCAGTAACATCAACGAACACCTTTCTCAGCAACACCTCTCGCTGATGAATAACATGAACGAATACCCTTTTCAAAACTTAAAAAGCCAAATATGTCACAGAATTTCCATGGTTTTTTGCGAACGTGGGAACATAAGCCAATACTTTTTCTCAACGAATGCTCGCAGATACTTTCGCGTACAGTCCACCTCCATTAGGAGCGCCCAGCAGTCCTATTTCATACATAGGGAAACGAAAGTTCATGAAATTGCGTTCCTCAACCTAATCAATTTGCAATCGTTCCGCTTTTCAAACGAAATTCGTAGTGCTAGAAAGCGGCATGGGTCTGAACATTCTCTGTAAAGGAACATTCAATGGAAACGCGGTAACACATAACGAACACTCACATTTCGGGCGGAAGTATTCAGGCAGTGTAATGACGTCCCTCGAATTTGGATCTCCTTTGCCGGCTGCTGTATTGCCATACACTATGAAACGATATTTGCTCTTATTCTCGAGGTTGGTGATTCGCACCGATCGCTCTTCTGGACTCGTCACCCTAAATGAATTTCCCATGTACAGCATAATAGCTTTCAGAGAATATCAGTGAGCGTGAGCAGTGTATAAAAAACGAAGAGTGAATGCATCACTGTGCTGACCCACTTGAACGACCAACATAATAACTCATAGCTCAATTAATACCGGCGAACTTGAATGTGCATTCAACATTTGATTCACTCAATGATCCATATTGCGCGATAAAAGAGCACACATGAATTCTCACCGCTGCAGATACCAACTGTATCGCTGAATCAGAAACGCTATTACCCTCTACACTCACACGATACTAGCAAAAGTTTCGAACCATATAAATGAAAGATATGAACCTCCTTGGACACGATTCCCTTTGAGCAATTTGCCCACTCGCAGATACGAGGCACGATTCAACGGTATATCCGATGAGTCGCCCATTCATATGGAACGGTTTCTTCCAACGCACGATCACAACAGCCTTCTCGTTCTCGTGCTTATTGTTCATCGGAAGCGCCTCGAGACTACGCACTGGTGTCGGCACTTAAAAAGCATACTACAAACATCACACGCACCTTCTTCCACACCTATCTTAAAAACTTCCACATTTTCAAGGCAATTTAGGTAATTTCAGGACTCCGGAGATGGAACTTTAAATGAGGTTTTGATACTAAAGGAATACTGAAGCGGAAATGACAGGGAAAGCACGGACGAAGAAATAGCTCCGCAGATGAGGAGCAAAACTTCCACGTGAGAAAGGAGGCGAGTTCCTCGTTAAAAATGGACAGACGAGTGACAGGGACCAGTAAAGAAGATGGGGTTCCCCTCATACACATTTGGAATGAACATACTCACCGCCTTCTTTCAAGCGGAATGAAATCGGAGCTGAAGGTGCTCCATCATTCTGGCCGTTCATCACGGAAATTTGCGCATAGTTGACAGCATTGGGTCGCAAATTAAACACAGTGGCACTCTGTTTATCAGGAGCGACGATCGTCGTCTGCCGATCTGACAAACTGGACCCCTGAAGTGCGACATCATCTCGTTTCGCTCGTCCCACCTGCAGACCTCGTCACAATTACAAGACTTCTCGCGTCAGGTTAGCTTAACATTCAGCAAGTTAAACATGCATCTGCTTTAAATCCCGCGATTTCACTGAAGGTGGAATCACTCCAGACGATCAGCTTCGATACCTCGTCCTCATACCTACTACCTGCAGTGAAGCCTTAAGATGGAAGAAATCAGGTCTTTTTTTCACCAAATGTCACCTTTTCTGTGCACGGATCATTTAGTTCAACACAACAAAACTATTACAAAACATCGCGTTCAGTTAAGTATCCTCTCTAACATGCTAGTAGCAACAACTCCCAAATTCCTTAAATTAACCGCTCGTATTTATCTATTCAGTAAGGAATATTGACATTGACTGAGTGAGTGAAAACAATCGTTGAGATTGTACACACGGTTCCGTCAGCATCCAAGTTCTATCAAAGAAGTAGCATTTGATCCGCGATGATGACCTTCGCCGACACCCCCCTCCTTCCTCCGTCCGACCCATCTCCCCTCCCCACCTTCCTTCACTATCCTTTGCCTGCAAGGACTTTGGACTACTATTCCCACTTCGCCTTCCCCTAACTCACGAAGGGAGGGTCAAGAAGAAGATGGAGAGGGATGAGACGGGTGCGATTTCTACTGCACCGCAGCTTCAACAGATAAACGATCTTCGACAATGCTTCGGACGAATATCTCATAACATTGCCTCGAAACAATGAACAGTCAACAAGAGAAACTGTTTCACATTATAATCATATTCCAACAGTTCAAGTGAAGTATTCCATCCAGTCAGTTTCAGCCAAAACTCTTACTCGGAGGCTTCGTTTCAAACGTGACGCAGAACCCTCCTCGACGTCCTCATCCTCGTCCGCCCAAGTTGTTATCTGCAAGCAGAAAGCGTGCATACTACTGAAAGCTTCACAATAAATGGGCTGCAAGATCAGAAAACTCATTTAATTATGAGATGCAGGAAATTTATAACGCAATCAGCACACTTCATGAATAAGCCGAGTATCGTCAAAGCTCGCTAAGCCAGAGAAAAGAATGAAGCAACAGGAATCCGAAGAAAAAACTGGAACTAAACCATATCACAGCCATAGAATGCATCAATACGCTCATCATCTAGCCGCAAATCTAACCATATGACACTGAGAACAATTCAGAACGAATTTCCAGAAAACTGCTTACAAAAACGTTGCAGTTGTGCACATCACAAAAACATTCACTGGAAAACGGCTCTGAAATACACTGCAACACATTGCAGTGCATCATTTAGATTGTTCGCGTTTATAAAAGAACATTCTATGGGGAAATCTGCGAATCAGAACTCAAAGGTAAAACTGGTGCTGCCTTAATATGCAAATACAAAGTGTACGTAAACGCAGCGCCAAACTGGCGAAAGCCTCACTCTCAAGATTTCCACAGGCAACTAAGAAAGAGAAAAAAATCCAGAAAACTAGCAGAGGGCAAAACTGACACGATGAGGAACTGAAGCGAGCAAAACACGCACCTTAATACCAGTGAAGTTGCCTTGCACTTGTTGTCGGTCGATTGGATCCCAAACGAACGTGGCTGAACTGGAATCAGAACTAACCAACTTGAATCCAGTAGGTGTGTAGTTGGGATCACCCTCACCAGTATGACCCTCTACTGATTGCGGAGCAACATTCGACTGGCCCTCTTCGTTGACTGCTTGCACCTGAATACACATACTAAAACACAAAAGACATCAGAATCCGTGGAAAACGTTTCACATCACCGACCAAGAAACACCTGAGGTATGTGCAAGTTGCAGATGTGGCGAGTAAAGTGATCGTTGTTCAAACACTGTTATAAAAGGTAGCAAACTGCCTTTCAAGCTCGATACAGTAAAAGAACTGCATATTATTCACTAGCATGATCATAGCTGAAAAGCTTGTTAAATGCCAAAAAAAAGATGCAACGAAATGTGTAACATTCAAAAGATGATACATGAATAAGTTAGTGGAAATTCAACGCCTTAAAAGAGCAAAGTCTTGCGCAGACACTAGCAACAAGCTTGTTAGGACCTCATCAGTATTCAAATTTTAATAAAACTTTGAAAGACCGAATCTTGGGAAGCAGCGTCAAAGCGAAATACCAGGTTCAAACCGACTGAACGAATTTTTCTTTGTTAAAGCATTCCAAGCTTCTCTGACACCTTTAAACCACGCCATTCTACTTATACCATACTATTTGTTGATGCCAATATCTGTATAATCTCGTAGGCAGAATTCAATGAATGTTTGCATGCGCACAAACCTCTAACATGGAAAAGCACTCGACAATTTTCTCATGTCCGGACAAGCCTTGCATACGAAAATTCGGAAGCGGAATCTTCGCATGCGAAGGCTCGGCGAATGACTGGAAAGCAATCGATATCACAAACTTTTGCGAATCTTCGTATGCTTATACACCCCTTCGTATGCGAAGATTGAGCGCGCGCTTTGGAAAATTTCATACACAACAACTGCCTCTCGTATCCGTTAAGCAATTTTGCAGAACAGGGTTCTAACGGCTGCTTTTTACCACATCAAACTAATGACTAGTGAGGGTGTATCTCTCGCCCTCCTTTCCTAACAACAAACGAAGAGCAGCTGGAAAATATCCCCTTATACGGTTCAAATATAAGGAAGGATGCCAGAAATGAAGTTCAACAGTACGCCTGATTTAAGGAAAATAGGCATTTAACCACAGCGTTTGTAATGCCCGTATCGATGAAATATTTCTTGGAAGTTGAGGTATCATCGACACCAACGAGAAACAGTTTGTTTGCATATACCGAAAGCGTTCGGAAAGAAATGCGACGAATAACAAAAAACGAACGAAACGTTATGTGCATAAAGGGCATCGTTTCATTAATAAACCAAACCCCCCTC